>CAUYLG010059293.1:0-19087 GCA_963573385.1 Cacajao melanocephalus
GTGTGGCTCCTCCGCCGGGAATCTCCTAGTCTGTGGGCAACAAAAATTCGTCTGAAAGTGCGGCGTCCACTCGCTCTCTGCGCTTTCACTGGGAGCTACAATCCTGAGCTGTTGTTAATCGGCCATCTTGGATCTCTCCCACATAATTATCTTAATCATTTTTTTTTTTTTGAGACAGAGTTTTGCTCTTGTTGCCCAGGCTGGGGTGTAGTGGCTCAATCTAGGCTCACTGCAACCTCTACCTCTTGGGTTCAAGCCATTCTTCTGCCTCAGCCTCACATGTAGCTAGGATTACAGGCATGCGCCGCCACACCTGGCTAATTTTGTGTTTTCAGGAGAAATAGAGTTTCTCCATACTGGTCAGGCTGGTCTCAAACTTCTGACCTCAGGTGATCTGCCTGCCTTGGCCTCCCAAAGTTCTGGGATTACAGGTGTGAGCCTCACGCCTGGCCTATCTTAACTATTTTTAAGTGTACAATTCAGTGGCACTAAGTACATTCACACTGTTGTATAACCATCACCATCATACATCTTCAGAACTCTTTTCATCTTGCAAAATATGAAAAGTCTGTATCCATTAAACTATCACTCACCATTTAACCTTCCCTACCTCCTGGCAACTAACATTCCATTTTTTATTCTATTAACTTGCTACTTTAGGTACTTCATATAAGTAAAATCATACAGTATTTGTCATTTTGTAACTGGCTTAAGTTACTTAGTATAATGTCTTTAAGGTTTATCTATGCTGTGGCATGAGTTAGAATTTTCTTCCTTCTTAAAGACAATAATATCTCATTGTATGTATATGTCACATTTTGTTTATTCATCCATCAGTGAACACTTTAGTTGCTGTCATCCCAACTTTTAGCTATTGTAAATAATGCTGCTATAAACATGGGTGTAAAACTATCTCTTTGAGATTCTATTTTCAATTCTTTTGGGTGTATACTCAGAAATGAAATTGCTGGATTATATGGTATACCAACGGAATATTAATTATTCTATTATAAAGATACATGCATTCATATGTTCACTGCAGCATTATTCACAATAGTAAAGACATGGAATCAAACCAAATGCCCATCAGTGAGAGACTGGATAAAGAAAATGTGGCACATATGTACCATGGAATACTATGCAGCCATAAGAAGGAATCAGATCATGTTCTTTACAGGGATATGAATAGTGCTGAAAGCCGTTATCCTCAGCAAACTAACACAGGAGCAGAAAACCAAACACCGCATGCTCTCACTTACAAATGGGAGCTGAATGATGAGAATGCATGGACACATGGGGGAAAACAACACACAGTGGGACCTGTTTGGGCTAGGGGGAGTGAGAGCATCAGGAAGAATAGCTAATGGATGCTGGGCTTAATACCTAGGTGATGGGATGATCTGTGTAGCAAACCACAACGGGACACATTTACCTATGTAACAAACCTGCACATCCTGCACATGTACCCCTGAACTTAAAATAAAAGTTGAGGGAAAAAATAAATTAATTCAAGTATGTCAGCAACATAAAAAAAGATAAGAAATTACCCAATGGAAAAATTAGAAAATTGGACAAAACATATAAATAGGCATCCTGTGGAAATTCAAATAGCCTCTAAACATGAGATTAGCCTTACTAATAGGAAAATGTCAATAAAACAATAGAATACCATTTGTCAATCTATCAGATTGGCAAGAGTTTAAAGGACTAATAACATCCAGTTAGAGTCAGGATATGAGGAAACAGGTATTTTTGATATATTCCATGTGTGAACTGCAACACCTTTTGAAAAATAATCTGGCAGAATATATTAATATTTAAAATGTTCACATCCTTTGGTTTATCCATCCAATGTTTGGGACTACATTTAATATTAGATCTCACAATTACTGAGTGCTTACTCTGTGCCCAGCAGAAGTCGAGAGTTTTATACATACTCATAACTCCTCACTACAACTTTTTAACGTAGTTACTGTTATCATCCCCATTGTACAGATGAGGAAATTGGGATATATAAAGGCCAAAGAATTTGCTTAAAGTCATAGAGCTAGTCAGAAGCACAACTGGAATTTGAAACCACATGGTTCCAAAGCCTGTGTTCTAAATACCATGTTGCATCATCTGCTTTCCTCTGATAGAAAGTGAATGTATCAGTTCATTAACATGATAGAGATTTTTGCTATAGTAAGAGATCAAAAAAGAAAGGAAAAACAATTTTACTGTCCATCAATAGCAAAATGGTTGTATACATTATGTGATATTCATAGAATGTAACATTTTGCAGCTATTAAAAAGATGAATTAGAAAGACGTCCTTGATATGCAAATTCTAAAATGACACAAATAAACACACACACTATTGAGCTACCAAGGTGTACAATTTACTCTTTTTATGTTGACACAGAAAGAAAAGCCAAATGCTTTTTATAAAGAAAATAATATGCATGTTCTCTATGGAATTTTTAAAATATGTATATTTCTATAAGTGGAAGAATAATATGGAAGAATACACAACCTACTTTCACATGGTTTTTCTCAGGGGAAGGACTGGACTGAGGGAGAGTGAGATTATTAATTTTTTATTTATGTATCTTTTAGGCTTTTGTGTTTTTACAAGAGCATGCACATCATTATTGATATTAAAAATACAGCTTTTGTGTAAACCCAACAAAGAAAGAAATAAAACAAATAACAAACCTGTAGCTTAACTGAGATGGTTCTGGTTTTTAAACTACTTCAGTACTTTTTTAGTTCACTAGGCTGACATTGCAAATATTAAAGACTAGTTTTTGAAGATTATGAACATGAGAAGAAACAGTTATTCTATGAGCAGATAATTTTTAATTCAAAATTGAAGAAATCTGCTGGGATGGGAGGAAAGGTTGACAAGGTGGGAGGAAGGGCATAAAGGGCACATAACATGGTAGAAAGCCAACGGGCTGATGGGGAGAAATTAAATTTAAAAACTCCCTTGTCTGATACATATTAAGACCTTGACAAACTAGACAAATGTGAAGCCACTACAGGTTTGCCAGTGAAATACTTTAGTAACTGTATCTTAGCTGTTAAAACAAACCAAATTTGAAATAAAACAAAATCCCTTCATGATTTTGCTGTTGGCTGGAAAACAGATAAGCAGTATAGTAGATGTTTACAATGTGTACTTATTATTCTGAGGAATATTTTACTATCATATGTACATGTTCCATAAAAAATGTTTAGCTATGTAATTAGTGTATTCCTAATTACATTATGAAAACCTAGGTTCTTATTTCTGTTAATTAGGATTATACTTTTTGTTCATGAGTGATAATTAATTAGATATTAACTGATGATCCTGAGTATGCACGTATTTTCTATATCTTGTATTTTTGGAATTAGCAACTACTCATATTTTCTGCATGTGAATTAAGTATATTGATATTTCCTTACTTAAAATGTGCTATTACTCAAAAAAGTAAATAGTAAGTGGCATTGTGCTTTCAGATATTATGTTTTACGTGATGCAAAAATAAAAGGAATATCTCATTTAAAGATGTACATGTTTTGCACTGAGATATAAAGCGTAATTAAACTTTATTCAGAAACTCTTCCCTGCATCTGATTCTTTGCTAAAATAGGAAAAGCAGGCTCTTCCAGCCGAAACAGCAAATAAACAAAACAACCATTTGCAAGGCATATTTCTCAGTTATGGCAGCTGGGGCTCACAGAGGCTAGAGTTATGACCTGGTGGTGTATACACAATATAAACACCAGAGTTCAGTAATTAGGTTTGAGTTAATTTTAAAGTTCCAGTGGCCTCGCGCATAATCAAGCAAAAGGTCATTGCCCACACTGGTACATTTCACACAGAATGCTCAGCAGCTAGAGATGGACATGGACACGTCTTTAGTTAAGCCTGCACAGTTCAATTCCAGAAACCATTCATACGCTTAGATTATTTTTTTCTATTCATTTAAAGCTAGTTTACTTCCATAAAAGTGTTTGTAGCAAATGCAGAGAAACTAGAAAAAAATAGTTAAAGTATTCTTAACATTATCCTGAAAGTGTGTTTAGTCTGAAATAGACAGAAAAATCTTTGGTTATTCTTCCTCGCTTAAAATTATTTTCAAAAACAGTATTGAAAAGGGATTATCTTGTAGAAGAAGATACACTTTTAGATTTGGTAAATTTGCTTCCTGTTTGGTGGGGAGAGAAGGGGATCACTTACATCTGCTGTTTTTGTCAGTACCCTTATTTCTACATAGAGCCACCAGTCAAAATGGCTCACTTGACCCTGGCTTCCACTGCAGGCATTTTACTTAGACAGACAGACCAATCTCAGGATCCTAATTCCTCTGCCACAGTGATTCAAAGCAGGGTCCACTGGAATCCTTTCATAAGATTGGACGCAAAGATACTGAAAGAGAAGGAGAGCACTATCCTTTTTTATTTGGAGCAATGTGGATACATAGACTTGGAGCTGGCCAGAGCCAGTTTTCCTCCTAAATGGAGAAAGACTCTGCAGCAGAGGAGAGTAAGGCCAATACACAATGAGGAATGAAGGTAGTGTGAGCTGAAATGGTGAGAAACGGAGAGAGCGGAAGGAGATAACCCCAGTGATATTGATTGAGCACTTGGAGCAGTCTGTGCTTAAGCCAATGATTATCTTTTTGCCCAAGATAATTTGAGATCTTTCATTTTCAACTAAAATATCCTGCACAGTACAGAGGGTGAACGATGAGCTTGGTGAAAAAGGACTATCATTGAGAGTTACTTGCTAATATATTGTTTTGCTATTTAAGTAACAATTAAGTATGTCATATAAATACTTTTTTAGAGAAACTGAAAAACAAAAAAATTTTAGAAAAGTGTTTCTAATTTGGGACCTGAGAAATGGGATGTTTTAAGTGAAAGGTAAGAGGAACTGAGTAGGAAATTAAATAGAAAGAGTAGGGCATGTAGAGGAGAGTCAGAACTAAGTGGGATTAACAGGTTTTGAAGAATTTTCCATTTTGATCCATATTGTCATGCTTATAATAGCCTATTTAGTCACATCTCTTGAGAGGGCCAAGGACAATGCATCTACTCCTTTCTGAAGACCATGACATCTACAAAGTTAGTCTGTAAAGCTTTTTATGAAGAAGTTGCTGGAGGAGGTAAAAAGAGAGCAAGATAATGATCTGTGGAAAGAATCATTCTTTCGTGCCTTCAAATGTGGGGTGTCTCCTATGCCAAAGAGATTTCAGCAACACCAGCAGTTTTAAGAGTGACTGTATTAGGGAGATTGGAAGGAGAACAGGACCATGAAAGGAGGGAGTGTCTTTTTGCTGGAGATATGTTTACTTTGCAATTAGCAAAGGACAAGAAGCCTCTTTTGGAAACTATATTTGGGGGTCCAGAATTTAAACTTATGCTGATGCTCTTCGAGTCTCTCTAGGGAACCCTCCTAATTGGCAGGGATCTCAGTTGGCTAGAACAGGCTGTAAAGGAAGCCAAGGCCTTGGGGTCATTTCTCCAAAGGGCCGGTTAACTCAGCACTGTTCCACAACCACAAGCTGTACCTTTAACCCTAGTTAGCCATCTTACAAACACATATTAGCACATCAACATGGTGGTCACAGAAAAAATACATGTATTCACATTGAGACCAAAATGAAACGTAAGCAGAGAAATTTCGTTTTTGCCAGAATAAACACGTCTTTGTAATGTGTTAGTAAACTCTAATGAAGACAGGAGCTACTTGTGGTGCAAATCATGAAGGTGAAAACTTTTAACAAAGGTATGTGTTTACAAAAGGGCTGATGCTCTATTGTCATTACCTTGTGGACTGATATAAACCATTTAGAATGTAAGATCTATGATGAGAAGAATTTGGCCTTTTCTGTGTACTGCTTTATCCTTAGCACCCCTAAGAATTCCCAGCACACGGTGGAAGTTTAATAAATATTTGTTGAGCATATGAAGGTATCTTGGCCTCATATTTTGTTTATTCTTCCTGTTCAGCCCTTTACAAATTGGAAAGTACAATAGAAATAACATCCAACACAACATCTCCTGTATCAGTAGTTGACTGTGTTTTTACAAAGGAAGGGACAGTATTTCAGACTGTAAGAGATTGTTAAATGAATGAGCAATCACACTAATCTAACTACAAACATGAGAAAGACCTCTAGGGTAGATTGCAAAAATTGTTATAATTCTCCTCTCACCCTGTATATGCATGCCACCTTGCAAAGTAAGTTTGCACCTTCTCCAGCCAAGAGATAAGATCTGTTTTTTCAACTCTTGAATCAGGACTAGGCTTGTGACTAGCATAGGCTGACAGAACATGGTCAAAGTAAAAACTATGCTAGATTCTGAGCCTAGCCTCAAGAGGATTGTCTTCACTGTTTCCACTTTGGAAGGCTGTAGAACTCCTGCCATCTTGATGATAACAGAAACATGGCAGTTTTCTCATTCTCCAGCCATCCTACAATGTGACGGAGCTTAGCCAAGATCAAAATTGCCCAGTAGGTCTCAGCCTCAATTGCCCAGCCACAAATTGTCAAGTAAATGGTTGTTGTTTTAAGCCTCTATGTTTTGAGGTTATTTGTTATTCAGCAAAAGCTAGCAGAAACAATCCTCATGCCCTAGATCTAAACAATGGCAAGACCACTGTTTGGTTAGGAGCTGAAGAATGCTACCACTCTATTCAATAACCTGACCACTGTGTGTTATGTCACACTTGCCAATGGGTCACAAAGCACTAGATATGTATACATATCACTAGATGAAATCTCAGAGAATATAGGCATTTTCAAGGATCATTTATTGTAAAGTTTATTTTAGAATAGGGATGCTGAGGTACACACCAATTAGCAGAGAAGCCTACAAATAATTTTTATGCTACCATAGGAATGAAGGGGTTGCATGGATAACAGTAACAAGTATTTTCCACTGTGAATACTGTCTACCATGATTTTTGACCACTGTTAATAAAATTCCCTAAATCTTAGAGAGGCTACAAAAAGGATATGGAGCAAATGTGGTCCGAATTATAAAGAGGTAGAAACTGCTGGTTGAGTTCTAAAACATGATATCATACCAAGGATTGCAAGGCATGAAATAAAGGCTTCTTATTTTCTGCAGAGCTTATTCTTTAATGTTGAGAAGTGTAAGAACACACAATAGGATGTAAGATGAGTTAGAGACAAGAAACTTAGTAACTACCATTTTATTTTTTTTTCTACATCTATCCAGGTGTTGGCTGTGATTATTCTGCTTCATTATGACACATGGGAGTCAACTGTACATATAAAACTGTATGTATAAAGGCTCTAGGTTCAGTCTTCAACCTGCAAATCTAGGCAACAGAGAATCCTCACGAAGATCCTGCTATTATAATGTCAATGCCAGAGGAAACACTAAGAGATGGGGCATGTCACTGAGGCTATACAATGTCTTCATCTATATGGATAATAAATTCTGATACTTGTATATTGAATTTACAAGGTGATTTGATGTTTCAGTGATTAAATTGGAGATGGTGGGAAAGAAAAAAAAGAGGCATAAGGGTTGAGTAATATAGCTAAGGAGAAAAAAACACAATCAAATAAAAACAGAGAATTGATCATGTGTGACCATGATTAAAAAGAATTTGAAGATCAAACATGTTTTTTATGAGAGACTTGAAAGATTAGTAGTGAGACAGGAGGTAGGACTTGACTCATGAGGTGAGACTTGACTCTGGAGGCGGGGTTTGGACACCAGACCAAATTGACAACTAATTAAAACAGGCATGGGGTGGAAGCACCTTTCTAAAAGACACAACCACCAATGTACCAGGTCAGTTTTCCATTGCCATGGCAACACCCAGAAGTTATCACCGCTTTCGATAGGAACAACCCAATGACCTAGAAGTTTCCACCCTTTTCCTAGAAAGTTCTGCATAATCTGCCCCTTAATTTGCATCTGATTAAAAGTGGGTATAAATGTGACCGCAGAACTGCCTCTGAGATGGTACTCAGGGCACACTGCCTACTGGGTAGCCCTGCTTCACAAGGAGCAGTACCTCTGCTGCTGCTGGACACTGCTGCTTCAATAAAAGCTGCCGTTGAACACCACTGGCTTGCCCTTGAATTCTTTTCTGAGCTAAGCCAAGAACCCTCCCAGGCTAAGCCCCACTTTTCAGGCTCCTTTGCCCTGCATCAGTAGTGCCTATATTCTTTCAAGGACAATTGTACAGTTCACTATTATTAAAAGCTTAATATTTAAAACAGGTCATGAGTGTATACAAACTATAAACTGTCAATCCTCAACAACCATACTCTAGGTCTGGTTCTAATACTTAACCAATTTAGAGAGATGAAATTTTAAAGTATCAGGTTGAACCATATGAAACTGCTAACATTTGACCATTTATGACCTACAAAAAAGGCAGTTGCATACAGTTCAACTGAATAGATAAGAGAGTATCACGAAACAATAAATGACTATAGTCATATAATTAATTTTAGTGGAGGGAAAGCTAAATAGTAATTCAGCAACTGGAAGGCCTGTCCACTGAAGACATTAAATTGAAAATGTGGCTTAGCCTTTAAGAGAGAATACATTCGGCTAGGTGCAGTGGCTTATGTCTGTAATGCCAGCACTTTGGGAGGCCAAGGCTGGTGGATTGCCTGAGCTCAAGAGTTTGAGACTATCCTGGCCAACACAGTGAAACCCCATGTCTATGAAAATATGAACAATTAGCTGGGCGTGGCAGCGTGCACCTGTAATCCCAGCTACTTGGAAGGCTGAGACAGGAGAATTGCTTGAACTCGGGAGGTGGAGGTTTCAGTGACCTAAGATTGTGTGACTGCACTCCAGCCTGGGCAACAGAGCAAGACTCTGTCTCAAAAAAAAAAAAAGAGAATACGTTCATTTACATTAAGGAATATCTCTCTGTAAACAAAGGTTGTTATTTACTACAATAGACTATCTTTCTTGGAGGTTTTAAACACAGCAGAATGTTTTTGTGTGGCTCTGGAATATTTTAAACTAAAAGAAGGTTAACTTTTAGTAAAACTGATTGTTGCTTTATATTGGGGAGCAAAATATACCAACAGTTTTCATTGGTGGCAATGTATCCTCCCCAGAATCTGAACAAGCAACCCATTTGGGTAGGGAGTGGCTAGGCCCCAAGAAGGAAAACAAAGAGAGATTGTTGAGTTTATACCAAGGTTTCTCATCCTTGGTCCTATTAGCAAATAATAATGTGTCTTGGGGAGCAAAGTTGCCAATCTTTGAGAACCACATTCTCCAGTGCCATTATTATCTCAGCTCTGTACTTTGTTAAGGTTTTCTCTGTACTATGTCAAGAGGCTAGTGCACTAACAGGTATAGGGAAAGAGTAGAAAGCTTCTACTTTCCAGTGCTTAACCAGGATGACTGTCTTCAGGTCAGCTTGTCTTCATGAGGTGAAAGTGGGGAGAAGACACGACACAAATACCCAAAGCCAGTTGGCATCCATAATTTTGAGCTAATAAATCCATCTATTTGGATTTTGATGAATTGTACTGGGAATCTTGGCTAAATATCTTGTTTTAAATCTGAATTAATGTTTGATATAATAAATTTTTTCTATAGAACTCAATGATACAGCGGTGAGGTAGTTATAAAGATTTTAAGCAGTAAACTGAAGAACAGAGGAGCGCATAGCAGACTCACTGCCATTTGGCTTAGATTTTTAAAAACTGACCTTATTGTAATTTAAATATAGTACTCACAAAGACACAATGTGTATTTATATTATTGGTATTAGAGGGCATGATTCATGACAATTTATAAGTTAACATGTAAGACTCTTCCTTTATGTAATGCCTGGTAGACTTTTACTGTACTTAATTTTGAGAGAGTACATAAGGCAACCTACAGTATATTCAAATAGTACAATAATACAGGTGTTCCCACATTTGTTTATTCTCTGGAGTGCCCCTAAACATTTTACTTCTAATTTTTTATTTCTTTCTATTTTAAAGTGTTCCTTTTCTATTTCTCTGCAATAAATGCTAGCTTATCTTTATACTAGGAAGGTAGACCTGCACCTCATTTCTTCCAGCAACAGCTCTTCTCTTTCCTGTCTATGCCAAGATCATACATTATCTGTAATTAATAAGAATCTTTTTCATAAAATTAGCCAAAGAACAAAACGTCTTTATTCTTGGTGAGTTGCCTTAAAAACCATCTATAGGAAATTCTCTTTAGTTAATTAGAGGAAGGTACAAATGAATGAAAAATGTGTTTGTTGATTCTGCTTCCACCACCACATATACAGAAATACCCTTTTGCATCAAATGCAGGTGCACACACATCTTCCTGAGCTGTTTTAGTTTCCTTATCTGAGATGGTTACACATTGTATGTCAAAAAAGTCAATAAATAAAAACTGGCAACTGCTGGAAGTGCATTTCCTTCTTGTTTACTTAAATCTGATGTTTCAATACACATGTGTTAATAGTCTATATATTAGTCTGTATAATCTCAAAATCTATATCTTTGACATTTCAAATATATAATTTAGTTAAGTTCAAGCTAGAAAGAATTGTATTGGTAACAACCTCTTATTAAAGTTAGTAATTGATGGAGAAGATAAGGCTGATTAAACGGTATCATGTGAAGTAAAGGGAAATAATCTGAAATAGTGTAAACAAATACATCAGATAACAATTAAAATGTAAGGATACAATAATTAAATTTATCTCCTTGGATTAACTTACTCAGAGCATGAGAAAATGGTAGTAAAGGAAAATGTGTGTGTGTAAGATTTTGCAACACAGGCATATTAAAAAGCATCTCCCGACTAGAGGAATCCACTCTGTTCCTACAAACTATTTTCTTTTATTCAACTTCTTGTTTGTGTACATTTTGAAAAGTCATTTCTGGATTTTATCATCCTTCCCTGGAGATCTTGCCTTTGGCAATTTCAACAGAGCAGAAAAAAGTCCTGAGCACATGCTCCGTACCTTTTCCAAATATGAGTTATCTACCTCTGTCTATTGTTAACCTCTTAGGCAGGGATCATAGACCTAACTTCAAATTAAAGCTTTAATTTTATAAGAAAAGCCTAATCTTTTAGTACACTCATCTAGAAATGCTCAAGCTGTGAACCTAAAAGAATCTTATTTTATTAATCTATAAGCATCTGAAAGTAACTCAAATAATATCTATCCTAAGTGTTAGGAGAAGTCATGTCTGTACCACTTTATTGTGTTTAACCTTTAAAGTTGCTTAAATGCTTACTCTACTTAAAATAAGAAATGACAACTTATATAGAAAAATATAAACATAAATTATAGTCCTCTACTAAATTTGCTCTGTTGATATGCTTCTCTCTAGGTATATGTGGGATTCTTATCATTTAGTTTATAAATTCAAGACAATGAGTAATTTTCAAGATATTTTATTATATATTATACATATTATATAAATATATAGTAGAGCATAAATGAAGACTCTGGATAATGTTATTATTTTGATATAATGCTTGATAGAGAGGATACGGTGGATGTCCAGAGGTGATTATTACTTTTCTATTTGGTTTCTTTGTGTTCAAATAGGATATTTGATAACTAAACCTTAAGAGAAGGTAAGAAAACTGGAGGATTAGAGAAACAATGAAGAGAGAAGTGGTTTTCTTCCTATCTTAAGTTTCCAGGCTACTTAAGATAAGGTTTTGACAAACACATTGAAAAATAAATGGAGAAAAGTATAAGTAGGACTAAATCTGGAAATTAATTGTAAATGTGATTCATATTTGCCACTTGTTAGTCTATATTTTATGAAATTTGAAAAAAGAAAACACCTACATTTTTCTAGTAATATAAACTTCTCTTTGTAAATGTAAAATGTCACAGTATCCTCAGAGGGGAAGAAAACAGATCAGAAAGACACTTTTAAGCCAAATCTTATGTCACAGTTTACTATTTCAAACTTTTTGTGTTATTATTCATTTTATCTGTTTCTAGATAAGATAAACGCCAGTTTTAAAAGCTGACATTTTCAATGTTAATGCTTAAGTCAAGTGCTACCAAAATATACTCTATTGAAAGATCACATTCTCAAGTAAAAGAAATAAAATGTAATTAGACTCATGATTTAATTTTGCTATTGGATAACCTCTCTTATATTTTAAAAGGAATATATACTTAATACCAATTAATAATGTACAATCTTTGTGAAAAGAATATGAGCAAAGGCCACCTGTAAGTTATTAAATTTTAAAGAAATTTAATAAACATAAGTAAATGTACGGCAATGGGAACATACCAACAAGTGGAGTGATGAAATATTTGACTTCCAAATCCAACTTTTAAAATCTAAGATGTTTTAAATTAATTGATAACAAATGCCAGAAAAGCCTTTTTCCCTAGCCAGCTTTCATTCCTTAAACTAAATTTTAATCAAAACCTCTTACAAATTTACAAAAGTTTGAAGTTCTCTTTAAAATAACCCACGTCTTCAAGAATTTTATCACATTAACTACTTGATTAGAATTGCAGAAACAGGTTTCATAGCTTTTGATGATGGCCAGTTCTTTTGGCATAATGGAACTTTCTTTGCAAAATACAGGTGACCCAAATTCTCCTTTGTATAAGCAATGTTCAAGTTTACAGTGTCCTCTTCTGTGTTTCCTTTAAACTAGTTTACACATCTATAATCTCCCTTACTCTATGATGTTGTGATTATCTGTTTAAACATCTCAACCTTTCACTGGACTCAGGTGTACCTTCTCAATAGAGAGATAGTGCTCCATTCAGTTGTGAATCCTTAGGCCCTAGTACTGTGCATGGCCATAAAGTAAGAATACAATAAAGCTATGTTGAATGAATATATGAATGAAATAAGCTAGTAAATGAATGAAATAACCTAAGAAAGTTCAGCTGTGGAGAAATAAGCTAAGAAAAGTCAACTACAGAGGCAATCAAACTCCTTTGGAATTAATTGAGAAGATCATTTATAGACTCACCAGATAAATACCAACAGTTATATAAAACTGCACAACATATTTGTATGAAGTGGTGTTGAAGACATTAGTAAGAAAGATAGAAAAATTGCATTTTAAAGGTCAACAACTGCTGGTCTTCTAGCTGGAAGTTTATTCACCCCAAAGCATCATATTAAATGGTATCTTTCTCCTTGCCGATTTCACAGCAAACTCTAATAGTTAATGTTGATTGAATAGGTCCTGTAATCTAGTCTATAAAGTTAGTGCAATATGAAAAGAAATCTGGAGACAAATATCATTCATGATTTTGCTATATTCATAAAATGTGGCCTTGGTCATTTAATTCAAAATAAAGTCAGTATTAAATATACTGGCCAGGTATGGCAGCTTACGCTTATAATCCCAGCATTTTGGGAGACTGAAGTGGGATGATTGCTTGAGTCTGGAAGTTTGAGGTTGCAGTGAACTATGATGGCACGACTGCACTGCAACCTGGATGAAAGAGTGATAATCTGTCTTTAAAAATATAAATGTTTAGCTATAAAAGCTTACCACCAAATTTCACTACTTTGGTTTGCAGGCAATAAGGGAAAGGAATGTTTGATGGCAGTGTCTCTTTGTCTTGTTTTTGTATCCAATATCATTAGACTTTGTATTTATGAGACTTCCCAAAAGTTTTCTAAGTACTAAGAAGGTGAATTATATTAAAGATAATGCCCCAAATGCTTACAATACAGCCTAGTTCATCATAATTCAATTAGCAAACTTCTATAGTAATTTAAAGTTCTGACATCCGGCTCCATATTTTGGAATTACCACATCTATATTCTGTAATTTACACGCAACATATTTTTGTTTGGTACACATTTGAGGATATTAGGCATGAAAGATAATGCCAAACATTTTGTAAGAAATAAAATGAAAAATGCAAGAAATTATGAGGATTCAAACAAGCACATTTTGTTATTATGATTGTACCTCGTTCTCCCTTCTGACACTTCTTCCTTTGCACTGTACACTTTCTTGTCTCATTTGTGGGGGGACACAGGTTACCCTTTGCTGAAGGATGCTGTATTATTTCTCGGACCCGTGTTTCAGTCCCTCTCTTGAAGCCACATGTTTTTCCCTTCTTCGTGCATGGACTCCAAGGATTCCATTCACTGACCTCACAGTGCACTGAAACAAAACAGAAGAAACAGCCTCAGCTGGCTCACAACCACTTTCATTATTGTTGAGTTAAAGAAAGATTTGCTTCCATCAGAATTTGCCCAAGTTTGAGCAGAAATTGCAGACCAAAGTTGGCCAAGATGACTTAAATATAAAACAAGAGAAAGGGAAAGGCAGAAATGGATTTTTAAATGTTTTCAGTTTAGACCTCATTATAAGGTAAACTAATTTTTGCATTGGATTTCCTTTTTCTCTAGATTGATTAACCCAGGCACTCATATTAACGCAATCACTAAAATCAATCCATTCTTCATAATTTCCAGAGCACTGCTGCAATTGTTGATAGATTCTGACCAGAATTTGAAGAACAATTGTTATACTGAGTGCTAGAGAATTGCTTCTCAAACTTTAGCATGCGTCCAAGCAGAATCACTTGGAGGGTTTGCTAAAACAAAAATGCTGGAGCGTCCAAGCAGAATCGCTTGGAGGGCTTGCTAAAACAAAAATGCTGGACCTTCCCCCACCCATCCCTCACCAGAGTTTCTGATTCAGTTATCTGGGGTAGGGCTGTGAATCTGCCTAACAATGTATGTAATGCTGATTTGCAGGTACTGGGAACACCCTTTGAGAACCTCTATGTTAGAGAATGCTTGAGCAGAAAATGAATCCAGGTTTTTGGCCTACAATTTACTGCCTTTTCTATTTCATATGCTGTTGAATGTTAAATATTGATATCTGTTACTGAGTATGGTTCGGGCCTAGCAGCATCTATTATATGTGAATTCTGGGTCAATTTCAGCTAATAAAATGCTTCTCAAATAAACCTGACCAAGTGATTCCTAAGATGACCTGATGTACACTTTCTGAAGCTTCTTTTGGAGATTTGTTTCCTTGTTCTGCATTAGTTTCTTTTTTTCAATAATGGCTTTCTCAGGTTATTAATAGATGTTTGCACTTCTAAAGAAAAGAAACATCTACAAGGTGCTACTATATATACGTCACTAAAACTTTCTAATGTATAACAACAACTAGCAACAGTAACACTTTCAGATGACTTAAGACTGTCTTTCCACAAAAACAAGCTTCCAGTAATCTCCCTTACTGCCTTCTGATTTAATGATTCCTTACTTGAGAGCAGAATGTGATATCATAACAATCTCAAGAAAGATAACCTAAATGTTTTAGAAATTTAAATCCACTTATACATTTTTTCATAGGCCTTTTCAGACACTTTCATGTCCCCAAGTACAACATGGAATTAAATGGAATTGATTAAATACATAACTTTAGGTTTCTGTGAAATAAAATGAACTTGATTGATTGAACCACTTTATAATAGTCTTCATGCTCAGTTATACCATTACAATTTTTGTTCAATAATAGAGTAACTAATTCAATTGGTAATATTATAATCTCTTGCTGGTTATGGATATTATCTTCCAGCATCCCATTCTGATATTAATCATCACAAAATAGTGGATCCTTAGCATTACAAATAAAAGCACCTCCAAAAAAGCAAACAAAAAGAGGAAAATCAATGTTTTTGAGCTGTCACTTTGTCCAGTATTCATTTAATTCCAGAATTAAGATTACTAAATTAGAAAAAATTATCTGATGTCCAAGTAACCAAAACTTTGGTGCTCTTTCATAATAGCAAAAGTGGTCTGGGCAAACATATACTTGAACTTCAGAAAAATGGATTTAAAAAATTACAGCTTAGTTAATTATTAGTTTATAGTCAGAAGATGAATGGTTTTAAAAATTAAATTCTAAGGACAAGCTTAGATAATTTCATTGAAGGAGGGAAAATATTCAAAACAAATGAGTTTAGGTAGTTAAAAGCTGTAATGAGACCAAATAGCCAAAACACCATGAAATGAGGTGAATTTATCTTAGAGAAATATTGTAGACTAAATCTATAATGTTAGCATCCAAATAATATTTCCAGAAAAAAAGAAACTGAAGAAAAGTGCTAAAGACAACATAAAAGGTGATTTAAGTTCTATTCAGATCATTTAATGAACAATGTAGAATTCAGGCATTCCTTGGTAAAGAGGTAGTTAAGAAAAAACAGACTATTCACCTTCTGTATTCCTTCTAGCTTCTGTATTAAGAACAACCTTAACACTGGAAATCTTTATTCACGAATGAAACTAATGAAGCACATGTCTCATAAAAGATAATGAGCTCTGGTTCCTGGGAATCATTGTCCTGTGGTTGATCATCAGTGTGAAATGCTGTAAAAGGGATTCCCGAATTGGAAAGAAAGTTGAATAGGATGTCCTACCAGTAATGACTTTACTGGTTATTTTGCTCTAATTCTTGTTGACTAGTTGCATGATTACATAGAGAACATAGCAAGGGTATGTCAGTGCTTGGAGTGGGATATACTCTACTTGCCACTCAGTGCTTGGAGTGAGATATACTCTCTCTGTGATTACCTGAACAAGTCCAACTCTCTAAGAGAAGCAATGAGGGTGACAAAACGACAGTGCAGAAAGGAAGCAAGTATCTGGAGAACAAAGTGAAAAGAATGTGTTCTCTTATAAAATTTGGTTCAGTGGATGTTTGTGTTTCATTTGACCTGCAAACCATGGAGAGTGGATATGTTGTGACATATCTCTTTCATTCCAGCTCTATATCACGGTTGCATTTCCTCTGTTTGTGAGCTTTCCTCTCAATTTAAAATCTAGATAGAAAACTAGAATTATGGTGTAGATTTTAGCAATGAGAAAGATGCATTCTTTCTGTTGGGTGAGCAGCAGGAAGCTAAAGTCAAGCTACTAATTACAGCACTGAAAATAACTAATGTTTCTTTGGGGTCATCATTTTGCCTCTCTGGATCCTAGTTTTCATATTTGTTCAAGGAATAGCCTTTAATATTCCTTTGTGATGTGGAAGCAGGTCATCCTGGGCTAGCCTAAAGGTATGCCAGGTGTTGTACCTGTAGGCTAGGCGCCATATGATACCAGATATCTAATGTAATTGTGTTAAGAAATAAGCAGTCTTAGTCTTACCAGTAGTATAAATTACCAGTAAGTTTTAAAGGCAAATCCAATAGTGCCAAGTGTGAAATGATCTCCCTGATAGAAAAGCATTAATAAATTTAAGGTAAATAGCCTTTCCAGGATGGAATGCTACACCTTCAACAACTGAAAAAAAATTAAATATGTGTCACAAACATTCTGCAACTCGTCCTGAATTTCTGCTCTTGAATATCGCACAGACGTGTTTTCTATTTTTTCCACTGTTTGGAACTTATTACCTCTAATCATCAGCCCTCAGGACCAATAAGAAAAAAAAACGTGAAGTGCTTTCTTTTGTACTTTTTACCCTATTCCTAATTGCTGCTTTATTTCCCTGTGTTTCTAAAACTAGAGAAGAAAAAACTTAACCATTGTGAGCCACAAACTATTTCAAGACCATTGTTTTCCAGATGCTTCTAAAATTGTCTTTAAAATATCTATTTATTTTATTCTATCAAAAACATTGTTTAGAAATAAAGTGCTGTGGTGGACCTGAAATGGTTAAGCCACGACTTTAGATTTATTACTCCAGCACTTTAGATTCTAAGGGATCCCTAAGATGGGTACCCCAGAGGAGTCCTGGAGACTATCATGTACTGAATCAGGACGGCAGTTGTGTGGATATGCCATCACTGCAGCATCAAACGTTCTTGTAGTTCTTGCCCAGGGGATTTTGAGATTTCCTAGGCTATTTTCCCATTTGGTTTAGCATCTGCTTCCCAAGTGTTCATCAAAGTTGTAGCTGTAGTAGCTGTACAGCGTTTAAAAGAGGGAAAATAAATCCTGACAGTGATCTGTTATTTAGACAAACAACTTGTCTGAGGGACCTCCCTCCCCTTCAGGAAATTCGGCCTGCAATTAATCAGACCCAGGGACTGTCTCATTCTGTCAGTTTGAGTAAGTCCACTATCCTCTTTCTTATGTATCAATACCTGTACAAGCAGAACATTTCAGTATAGCAGTGTGAAAGAAAAAAAGTGAGATTTTAACTAAATCAGTTCCAGTTCTCTAGGTCTTTGATCCATTTACTGAACATTAATGGGCTGTGTCAAGAGAATATATGTTCCCCCGTTAGAAAATAACTTTGGTCAGTAGTTGAGATTAGACCTAGGTGTTTATGAAACTGTTTTTCTAAGGTAAAAATTCAATTCAAGACATAAATGTATGTCACATAACAGATCACTGTCAAGACATACATATATATATACACATATACATATATATATATGTCTTGATATATATATATGTTTTGACTGAATTTTTACTTAAGCAAAGATTCATCAAATAATAATAAATGAATCTATCATGAACAGACAGTTGAAACAATTATCGACAGTCCCTAAGAAATAAGGAAGCACCTACTGTATTAAATTGTACTGTAATACATGCTAGATAAGGTTATGGAAAAGACTTTTAAGAGAGTATCTTCATAAAGAAGGATGGACACAGCCTTTAAGAGATCTCAGCCTAAGAAGCTTCAGGTTCTTTTAACAGAGGACTTTGAAAAGCACCTCCATGGAGACTGACATTATCATTTATTCCAATTATTAGAGGTTCTCCTTACCAATATTGACACATTCCATGGTATGGTTGTTGGCTTCCAACCCTTCTGGGCAATTGTCAAGGCACTTTCCAAGGTGTAAGTAAAATCCACTTTTACATTTTGTGCAGAAATTTTTGTTGAAACAGGTATCACAGTCAGCTTTGCATTCTGAAAGAGAAAAGAGAAAGAGAAATATGCTTGCATCGGAGTTTCACAGTAAGCACAGCTGAACCCGGGAAGACCAAGCTCTGTGGGGAAGGGGCGTCCGTCAAAGGAAAACTAAGAAACAGAAAAAACTTCATCACCAACAAGCCGGACGTCCACTCAGACCCAATCTGAAAGTCGGCAATTACAAAGACGACAGGTGGATAAATCCACAAAAATGGGAAGAAACCAGTGCAAAAAGG
>CAUYLG010059294.1:0-146868 GCA_963573385.1 Cacajao melanocephalus
AATTGCTGACTTTCAGATTGGGTCTGAGTGAATGTCCAGCTTGTTGGTGATGAAGTTTTTTCTGTTTCTTAGTTTTCCTTTGGCGGACGCCCCTTCCCCACAGAGCTTGGCCTTCCTGGGTTCAGCTGTGCTTACTGTGAAAATCTCAGTCCTCAGCACATCCAATTGCTGTTCTCCTTGTGGGGATGGGACCAGCCGAGCCCGACTCGAAAGGCACCCAGTCGCGTATACTCCGCACTGAGAAGTGCTGCGCTGTGCCAGGGCGCCGGCAAAACAGCTGTGCCGGCTAAAAGAGTCGCGCTGGTGACACGTGTGGCTCCTCCGCCGGGAATCTCTGAGTTTGTGGGCAACAGAAATTCGTCTGAAATTGCGGCGTCCACTCGCTCTCTGTGCTTTCACTGGGAGCTACAATCCTGAGCTGTTGTTAATCGGCCATCTTGGATCTCTCCCCCTCTGATTAGTTTTATGAACACATTTTTATAGCAGAAACATTTTGTCTTAAGCTTCCTTTTATTGTATTTGTTTGTTTCTTTATTCTTTCAAATTGTTTATATTATTTTTGAATGATAGATATATTATAACTACATAAAACTATTTGCAAATTTCAAAACAGAAACAACTACTAGTAAGTCACTATTCTAAGTTGTTTCCTTTTAATAGATTTTTTTCTTTTCTTTTTTTATTTAATCAATATATACTCCATCCTACTTTTTAAATTTAGGACATGATAAGCATTTTCTATGTCTCTACAGTTTTCTAATAGGAAGTTTTGAAGCTACAGATCTTAAAACAATAGATATTTAGACTATCTACACTTACCTTTTTTTGCTCTTGTTTTAATTATTTTTATAAATTTGCTTTTGACTTCAATGTAAGTCGATTTTGAAAGGTTAATGATATTTAAAAGCTGGTAATAAACATTATGACACATACCTTATTGGTACTCAGAGATATTAATCTGCAGACTTAGAAGCACTTCATAAAAAGTTACATTTCTATTCGTGTTGTAGAAAATCTTGGAGACAAGAACAGTAAGTGGCTCATTGACTTTGACTTTGCCACTGCCAACTTTAAGATATGAGTAGTTACAGTTTGTAGATTTTCTATCCCCTAGTGTTTCTACTAGTTCCTAATTTCTTTGTTGGTAAAGGTGGAGCTGGGAAGGGAGTCTGGGAAAGGGTATGCTTTACTGATCTATCTCAAAATTATATCATAACCAGAACCTAGCTTTTATTTAAAATGTCATTTGGCATGATTTTGGGAAGGAGTTAATAGAGATTTTGGCTGTTTAAAAGCCCTTGCCTCATGCCTCTAATCCAAGCACTTTGGGAGGCTGAGGTGGGCGGATCACTTGAGGTCAGGAGTTTGAGACCAACCTGGCCAATATGGTGAAACCCCGTATCCACTAAAAATACAAAAAATTAGCTGGGCGTGGTGGCAGGTGCCTGTAATCCCAGCTACTTCAGAGGCTGAGGCAGGAGAATTGCTTGAACCCAGGAAGCAGAGGTTGCAGTGAGCCACGATGGTGCCATTGCACTCCAGCCTTGGGGGTCACAGAAAGACTCCATCTCAAAAAACAGAAAATAATAATAACCCTTAGCCCTCCAAACCATACCTTACTGCTGTCTAGACAGGAACATTCTTTGATAAATGCGGTTGCGCACAGACACAGAGTGAAAGAATATAATGGGGCTATCAATTTACACACTGGGGAGAGGGAAGGAGGAAGTGCATCTTCATCAGAGATTAACTATGATAGAAATCAGAGTGCGGATAGGAAGATGGAGACTGAGCACAGAAAGAATGTTCCAGAGAAGGAGAACAGAAGTACAAGGGCCTGGAGGCAGAAGAGAGCAGGGCAGGTGCCTCCTGGAAATGATAGTATAGAGTGAGGGCAGGGATGTCCAAGAGCAGGGAGGCAAAGAGGAGAGAGCACAAGAACTTCATACTTCTTTTATAGTTAGTTTCAGGGTGGCTCAGTGCTGAGTATTCAGTGTTTACTCTCATCATTTATACAGAAAATATTTATTGGTCACTTAGCAATATGTCAGGCACACAAGAAGAAACAAGACTTCTGTTCTTGTGGAAATTGCAACTTTGAAAAGAAGACAGATATTAATTAATCAAATAACCACACAAATAAACATGAAATTGCACGTGGTACTCTGAATGTGTTGAAAAGGAAAACTTGATTATTCCGAGAACTCAGGAAAGCTTTCTTGTGAAAGGATAAGTAAGAATGGACTAAACCATGAGGAAGAGAAGAGCATTCCAAGTGGAGAAAGCTATATGTGCATAGGTCCTGGGGTGAGCACATCGAATGATAAAAACTAAAAATGAGATCCATTAAGCCCAGGTGTCTGAGTGGTATACAAGGCAGAGAAATACAGTAGAACCATATTAAGAAATTGTCAGTATTCTTTTTTTTTATTATACTTTAAGTTCTTGGGTACATGTGCAGAATGTGCAGGTTTGTTACATAGGTATACAAGTGCCATGGTGGTTTGCTGCATCCATCCCCCCCGTCATCTACATTAGGTATTTCTCCTAACGTTAGCCCTCCCCAATCCGCCCACCTCCTGCTATCCTTCCCCTAGGCTGCCACCCCCCTACAAGCCCCAGTGTGTGATGTTCCTCTCCCTGTGTCCATGTGTTCTCATTGTTCAACACCCACTTATGAGTGAGAACATGTGGTGTTTGGTTTTCTGTTCTTGTGTGAGTTTGCTGAGAATGATGGTTTCCAGCTTCACCCATGTCCCTGCAAAGGACATGAACTCATCCTTTTTATGGCTGCATAGTATTTTATGGTGTATATGTGCCACATTTTCTTTATCCAGTCTATCATTGATGGGCATTTGGGCTGGTTCTAAATCTTTGCTATTGTAAACAGTACTGCAATAAACATATGTGTGTATGTGTCTTTATAATTGAATGTTTTATAACCCTTTGGGTTTATACCCAGTAATGGAATATTCTAAAAGCAACAGACATTGAAGAGTTCCAAACTGAGTGGTGACATGACCTGATACGTGTTTTGTAAAAGTTACTCCGGCTACATTAAAGGAAATAGATTTAAAGTCTGAAAGAGTATATTACATGATAACCCAGAATAAAAGTTTAGCATCTTGGATTTGGGAGGTAGAGATTATTATCAAGCAATTTGGATATATAGAGAAATGTTTAAAAGATAAATAGCCACAGGAGCTAATGGATTAGACATGGGGGTCAGTGAGAAGTAGGTAACTGGTTTCTTCATCATTTGATTTCCATTTGGTTTCTTTATCATAAGATTTTTAACATCAAATTTCTTACCTCTTGCTTCTTTGAAAAATACGTAAATTCAAATGTTCATTCTTTCAATAGTCAGTAGCTCTTGCTAGGTGCTCTGCACCATGCTAGTTAGTAAACAACATATAAAGATGAGTAAGTGAGTAAGACACTATCTTGCCACTTTAAGTATAGCAGAGATGCAGCCCAAGACCCCATTCTGTTTGACAGCAAGCTTTGTTGCAAAGTGGTCATAAAAACATATTTTGTAAAATTGGCAATTTGGAATTCATAGTGATAAAGTCACATTTCTGTAAATTTGGACACATATGAAGAAATTTACTCATTAAGCCAGGTTTCTATAGATTGGGTAAATATATGCAAAATAACATGGAGTTATTTGCTTACTGTGAAATCCCACTAATTGTCTCTTTGAGTGGTCTGACTGCCCCTTGCACACAAGGAAGTTTTGACAATCATAACTCTTCAAGCTTTGCCAATACCATAATCAAAGTGTTTACTCCATTTATATTTTAATCTGTTTGTAATTGCCATTTCTGTATGTTCACACTCTCTCCTTTGTTTCTGCCTTAGATAATGTATAGTTCACTCTTTCACTTTTGTGCTCTGAGGAGGCCAGATTGAGGCCACACCAGCTCCTCCTTTTTGCTTTCCTTTCGTAAGATGTTCAGTTTGCCAGCTGATTAAGATTGTACTTTCTAGACAAATCTCCATAAACAGCTGGTAGAAAACAGTGGATGCTGCTTTGTTCACACTCTGGAAAAACTCTTGTATATTCTCAAGTGCTTACAGTAGAACTATAGGAGTTTCCCTTGCTTACATCAAGAGCTTTTAACAATGGTAGCATACTTTCTTTAGTTTGCCCACATGGGTGACATTTAGTAGGAAATGGAAGTAAAGTAGAACCTGTTAAAATAAACAAACCCCATATTAAAACAGAATTGGTAAAACATCGAGCGAATCCCCCAAAATAAAAATCTCACAGATCAATTTTATTTTCATACATAAATATTTCAAACTCCACAGAAAGAAAAGATTAATATGCCGTCTTTTAGTAAAGCTTGTTAGCTGTCCTTATTATTACCTGCTTCACAAGCCTTGAGGACATCCCTTCTAAAATAGGAAACGAGTAATCTGTATGCGAGGAAAACTACAAAGAAGCAATAAATTATCGCTGTAATGACATGCTAATTAAAATTTTGCTTGTAACTCATGTAAGTGTTTGAAGCCCAGCAAATTTCTCTTTTCATTTGTGAAGTGTGAAGGTAAATTGCCCAGTGACAGTGGGACATCGCTAACAAGTACAAATTGAATAACATGCTATCTTGCTCTATTAGCCCTGACTAGCGTGTCTGAATTAGATATTCAGCGCACTCCCCATTGTAGGCCTGATTGATAAATGCTAAGGAGAATTTGTCAAAACAACAGGGGCTACACCCAGTGGGACATCAATATGCTCCATTTAGTCACCCCCACAGCACTTCCTACATACGATTGTCACATAAAATTAAGACTAGCCGCTAACCAGCCATCAAGCTTGTAGCAGACGTCAGGCAGCCTGTGTTCTGTATGCATATTAGTCACATGCTTAACAATTTGGGCTGTCAGGACAGAAGCATGCAGTGACCTCTGGAGCAGAGGTTGAATTTTGCAACTATACCAAAACATCATGCTCAGCTGTTCAAGATTTTAGACCATTTCCTGCCAGATCTGTGCACAGATGCAGTGCCCTAAGCTATAATCTGTGGCAGCGTCCAAATGACAAATGGCACCAGGAAGATTATTGCATTATATATTAAGTACCACAGTCTGTAAATTATAAGTAAACTACTGTTCAGACTGTCTCCTCCAGCTTTCAGGATACTTTCTCTCTTCGTTCTTTTTTAAATAAACCTAATAAATATTGGGTGAACTAAAGATCAAAGCCCAGAGTTTGAATTAGCCATCTCCATTGCTAATTAGCTGCTTGAATATCAAACAGTTTTGGACCAGCTGTAATTTAATAAGCCATGATTGAGGTTGGCCTGATTTTGTTTCCTCATTGAAAATTCTTCTCAGGTGCAAGTTTGTATGATTTTAGAATTCATGGTGATAAGCTGTTTTTGGTATTTCCCTCATAAACATAATTAACCATAAATACAGAAAAACAATAACAAAAGTCATTGCAATCTAACAGAATCTTTTGTTAGATCTGTTTTCTCATTTCTGTTGCATTAGATGTAAGCTCCTTTCAAAGAAAGTTACCTGCTAATCAAATAAGGAACTAACATATTCTAAAGTCATTTGTTTGAAATAGCAGATATTCTCTGAAAAATGTGTTTTAATATTTTTAACTCAGTATATATTGTGTAAATAAAAAGCTTGTTATTCTCTAATTTGTCATTAGGTATGGGAGCTAGGATAACTTTTGAAAAGAAATTGCTTAAACTTTCATTTACAAATAGTATAATAAACCATATTTTCTGATGTATTAAAAAGAATATATAGAAAAGCTCTTATTTTAAGATCATACATCTGTTGGAACTCAATAGAATTTATTCTAAGTTGAACTTTTAGACATTGAATATTGAATATTTTTCTCTGTGTATTTTGGGATTATTGCTTTTATTCTGAGAACCTAAGCAAAATTATCCAAGTAGCATTAGAAATATATTTCTTATGGCACTTCTATGGAATTTAGTTACAAGAAATATATGAAATATGATTTAAAAAACATTGTTAAACTTACGTAGTATTTCTTCTTTCTAGGACATAAAGGCAAGACATTTAACCTGCTACTGCTATTCTGTATTTTTCATTTCAAAGACAGCACATAAGTAAAATCTTGCCTTTTGACACCGTCTAGATTTTATTCGTTCTAGAGTTTAAACATTTTTGAATAGTTTCAGTTTTATTGCTATTATAACCATATGATAAATTGACTCATAGAATTCCTCCCAGAAAATGCTAATTTTTTCATGAAAATCAACATTACATTCCTTAGCATATATGATTTAACTTTAAAAACTCATTTAATTTTTAAAAAATCATTTACTTAAAAAAATGGTGAGCTGCAGTGTGCTTATAGATTTATGTTAAACTATATAATAAGACTAAGTGGGAGAGCTATATATGGAACCTGAAACAAAGTTTATTCCATTCAAGTGACAACCACAACTCTAATGATGGGTTAAACAATGGCTAGACACCACCACATTGCCGGAGATTATTACAAAGGCTTATTAAGAAAAGAAAGACATAGGTGAACACTTAGTAGTTAAGCTGAGCAGGTATAAACCTGTTTTCTTTAAAGCTTTTTTTGTTTAAATTTTTGTAAGTTGAGAACTATCTCAGTGCTGTAGATATCTCACATTTATTAAAGCTAGAGGGAACAACCAACTCCACTTATAAGAAATGGCCACTTTAAATTATTCAACAACTTTTAGCTCAAAAAATTTCAATTATGTTGAATTTTATAAATTCCCCTTTCACTCCTCCACCTCTCCCCAGTCTTCTACTTTAAACAGAAAAACAAAGGACAGCAGGGTCCTTTTAGCCTCAGGCAACAGTCTGCTGATGGATATTGTAGAAGCTGAATTGCTCCCCATTCACATTCTAAACCCTTTCTCCTAATTGTCATCTGTATCATCAGTGTCACTAACTGAGACCACTGCCACAATTCTACAGCCCTTTGGAGCAATATTGCCTTGGCTTTTTCTCCTGGGGTTTTTTCCTTGCTTGGTGCAATCTGTGGAGCCACTTAGCACAGGATCTTTGTTGACTTATAACAGGTACCAGATGATGCGTCCAGACCTCTAGCCTGGTTTTATGCCCTCATGGCTGGTGTGCCTGCCACTAGTGTGTGTGTGCACAGATGTCAGAGAGTAGATGATGCTTCTGCTGCCATTTTCATGCAAGAGCTTCAGGTTGGTGGGAAGAAATTCAATAGTACAGGAGAAAATCTGGTGTCTAAGAGAAATAGTGTTCTTGTGTTTGATGGCTTTGTGCATTCTTCTTTAAACCCAGCCCAGAATTCTCACTAAGCATATTTATACTGCTCTATCACTGTGATGCTTTCGGAAATAAAATGTAATTGCCTCCCTCTTTCCACTGATTTCCTTGATCTTTAAATATTCTACCATGTCCTCACCATTCATAAAAATAAGTTTAAGGAAAAATTATTCACATGAATAAGTTATATATAAGGATTTGGAAAGGAACTACTCCCAACTGAATGTTTTTATAATAACAATTTTTATTAATAGCAATAGCATTTTCTTGGTGAGAAAATAAAATGTATTTTCCTATTAATTTATACAGAAGATTTCTTCCTAAAAGTCAAATTTGTACTAAAGTTCACCTGCAAACAAACATATGTAATGTTATTTGAGAAAAATTACATTAAATGTTTATACAATTGTTATATCTCCTAATAAAGAAAAGTTATATATATATAATAAAATTAACATACAATATACATGTAACTTAGAAAATATAACAGCAATTAAAACAACTGCATTTGTGTTAAAATACAGTAATGATGTAAACAGGTCATGATGCATCTATGTTTTCTATAGCTGAACTTCCATTATTTCAGTTATAAATTTTATTTCTTTATTGAGATTATTTTAGTAATTACTATCTTTCCCCATATGATTGTAAATTCTATGAATGAAAGAAATAATCATGTCTTTTTTTTTTACCCACTTTTTTTATCCACAGTGTTTTACAAAAAAAGTCTGGTTCATTGTAAGAGTTTCACAAGTACTGGTAGACTTAATATATGACTGAACAAATAAATCAGTGAATAAATTAATGAACAAAATAATATATAAAATAATTAGAATTCCTGAAAAATTTTTAGCATTTGAAATGGAAACATTTTACAGGAAGCTCAACAAGAATGTAGGTAATCCTAAACGTGGCTGTGGGCTCATAGTGCTATCTCTGTTTGGAATATCATACAGCCCTCAGTCTCCTTTAGAAATTTTAAAGCAGTTTCAAGCTTTGAATCCCATCAACTTCAGAAGAAACTCTCACTTTACATGATCTCCTTGAACAATAAAGTGAAATAAGATAATTCCTAGGATGACTTTACTCTTCAGGAGGGATTCTGATAGCTTACTATCTTTCACTGTATCTACAGAATGCCACTTCAGCTGGAATATCTTTTAAGTATTGGGTCTTTATAAAATATTTATCATCTCAAAATATGCAAGAAAACATGGCATTTTTTAAATAAGGTGAATACAGTGAAATAGATTTATACGCTAGTTTCTATATTTTTAAACAGAGTGTTACCAATAATTTAATATTTTTTTCCCCACATCTTCATCTAAGATGGAGAATTTCACCATTTCTCTCTTTTCCCAGTTCTGTGATGATTTTCTACACAGATTAGATTACAGTAATACCCTTTTGCCTAGGGTGTCCCCTGAGGACCACCCAAGAGCTTTCCTTTGTACAAATGGTAACAGCCTATGGCTCTACTGTGTTTTTGCCTAAAGCACATAGTGCTTATGAAATATAGAGATCTCTGTCCTGTAGTTCATATGGTTATGAAATTGTTTCAAAAGCTTTCTGAATAAGGTCAGTATGACGCTTCTGACTTTTAATCAACAATGTTTGATGCAAATAAATTTGTTTGTCTGTGTCTATGTACGCCTGTGTGTGTTTATGTGTTTAAATGTTTCACTCTAAAATATCTTTATTTGTGCATTAGTGGCCTATCATGGTCAACTTCCTACAAAAAACAATATAGCTGGTAAATGCCAATTTGTCTTATTCTGCATGTGAGAAGGAACCTTTCTAGGGTCATGATTCTAATTTACTATTGTGTTAATGCATATTATCTACTAGCCTTTTCTTGTAAGTTTGACTTTAAAATGATTTTAGCTTTGAGCTAATAAATATTTTGCAAAGCTAAAAACAATGTACTATATCACCAGAAGTGATGTTTTATGATATTTGCCATATACTATGATTATTTGCAGACATAAATTTTTAGAAATGAAAACATTTCTATTAAACTTTTACTTTGAATGCACATACTTTTAAAATATTCAAATATTTTAATGCTTTTTATTGAGAATAAAAGTTTTACTTTCCACACACACACACACACACTCACACACACACATACACACACACGCACACACATGTTGATTCTATATGGGAAAGAATGGCAGATTAAGAACTGATAATCATAGTTTCTGCTATAGCAACAAATTAAATAATTCAATTCCAAAAAATATAATGAAAACTTGAAACAATATTAGATTTCCACATTGCTCAAAATAATGAAATAATTATCCCCAATACATCTTACTTTATGTGTTTTATCAGTATAACTATGATGAAAAAATATTCTCCAATATTCTCTTAAGCCATCGTGTCTAAAATAAAGTCTGTGGTTTCTTTTTTTTGAAAAAATTGTTCCCTTTGACTTTCTTATTTTGTCCAATACTGTTACTCTCAGAATTTCAATCATCCTAAGAGCCTAGAGTTAATTTGGGGATCTCCCTCCTTCCTAACTGCTGTAAGATTTGGTAACAGTTCATTAGTTAGAAGCAGGAAAGATAATTCCTCAGGCCCTTCCCTTCTTGGCAGTTCCCACTGTCATTACTCTATTCCAGGTCCTTATCATTTATCACCCTCATCTAAATTCCTCTTTCAGCAGCCTCCTAAAAATCCTTTTTGGTTCCTATCTCCCAAATGCAAATCCTTATGCACAAACATTAGATGAATGTTTATTTTATTATAACTTCATCAGAAGTATCCAGAGCTGCCCATGGCTAATGGGATAACTCTGAAATGCTTTGCTAGAATTTAGGGCTCTTGATATTTTGCTTCAAGCTCTCTTTTCATCATTATTTCCCACTTGTCACTCAAGCTGGATTGCTCTACTTGTCATGGTCTGATTATTTCTACTTCATTATCTCTGCCTATACCATCATTACTTCTCACACTTAAAAGGACCTTCTCACTTTTAAACACCTTGGAACGCTGCCTCCAAAGTCAGCTTTCCTAATTTTCCTAACCCTCGATATTCTTTCTCATCCCTTCTAACTTTCTTTTTAGCAGTCACTTCGCCCTTGTGCTATATTTCATTGTATTATTGTTATGTTACAGATATTTTACCAGTTTGTCTTTATGCCTTTAAAAATGGCGTCTTTATTTCCTCTTTCCCTGCATTTCTCATCACAGAGGTAGATTCCCCAAAACATTTACTGGTTAAATAAGTAAGAAATTCCACACAAAGTTTAAACTATTTTGAGTGTAAAACAATTTATTTGATGAAACCAAACATTTTTTAGCCTATTAGTCAAGTAAAATAGTGATCTTAAACATATATCAAAGTTTACTTATATTTTCTTTGATACTGCAGATATGAAACTTTAGTAATAACTAGGACAACTGAACTTGAGCCCTAATCAAAACAGATCTTTTTTTAAAAAAAAAGAAAGCCCAAATTTATGTCTCTCATAAATAATAATGTTATTTAACAGCAGAGAGATAAAAAGTTATATTTGAATATATATGATAATTGTTAAGAAATGAGACTAGGTGAATATTACATATTTGATTCAGAGACTTGTGGAATGTCCTCCATATATGAACAAAATAATATATATCTGAAAACAAATAAAAAATATAAATGACCAAGATCTCACAAATTTACAGTCGAAGCTTGTCAAAATTTCAAGATGGATGAGTAATTCAGCACTCTTCAATATAATAGTAGTTTAAAAGCCATTACCAATATAATAATTATAATAAATATAAACATTTAAATATTACACCTACTTTTGTGTATAACGCTCCACAAAAACTTCATCTTCAAAAATTCTTTCTACTGAAAACTCTGCAGTCGTAGTAAAGTGTGTATATTTTGGGGTATTTACCGTGACATTTTAACAATTCTTAAAAGTCTAAAATATGTTTTTCATTTTGCAGCTTTGTTCTGTGAAGTACTAATTACTTAGAAAGTCAACAGAAAACTTATAGTTGCAGAAAAAGGGATACTCTAAGATAGTGCCTTCTCTTTCATTACTTGAGCAAATACATTTTATGGATTTAATGTTCTGGTCATTGGGGAGTTGTGATTCTATTGGGTAAATATTTTTTAGTTACTTCTCAATTTCTAAAATCTTGTTGCAAGGTCCATTAGATCAGCTAATTAATGTGTGACCAAAATGAGAAGCTCATCCCCAAATTCATCACAGAGACGTACTCCATTGCAGAATCACAAATAAACTTGTCATCTCATTTAACTTACGAATGCGTGCTTCCAATTATAATGGGAGGGGGATAGTTTGTAAGTGTATCCTGACCACCGCAAAAGGAAAAGTAAATCAATACTTTGATGATAAGGAGTGTGCTGGCACAATCTTTGATTGTAAGAACAAGTTTTTTTAAAAAGTAAATTTGATCGATTTAGTAAAGAAATTACAAAATTGTATTCTGATCTTTATCAAATATGCTTGAAATGAAACTATCCAATATTTATTATTACATATACTATATATAAATACATATTGTGTTCTATGTATGATATAATACAAAACATACAATCTATGAATATTTGTTTTTGTGTAAATTTATGTTATACAAATGTGTAAATATGATGTATTATGAATGTATATCTATCTAGCTGATCTACGTACCTATCCATCTGTTTATCTGATAATTTTCCATTATTTGGCTGAAAGTCACAGCACATGTAATCTAAGTATAAGGACTTAGACCAATATCTTTTTTTTGTCAGACTAGCCTTAGCTTTCTGGCACATGTACTATACAATTTTTTCAGAAGTAAAATTTTACAATATAGATAAATTTCTAATTCTAAAGTTCCCCTTGTCAATTTTATACTATTCAGCCTTGTCTAGTTCATGTACTTAGTCACTACATTTTCTCTGGAGGACATTTAACTGTTATTTACAAGAAAATGTATTCTTAACAATTAAGATTCACCATTGTGGCAAACTGTCAAGAGATAAATTATTTAACAACCAAGAGCATCATTACTGGAATAAGTGTTTCTCTTCCTTGACTGTCACATGTATATATGCATGCACGTGTCTATGAATTCATAGCAGAAATCCAAAACTACTTTATTTTTTACAAGATTGATAATACTGTCTAATGCTATTATTTTGTGTGTATGTTTTTGGTGGGGAAAAGTTCAATTTTATAGCATTATCTAGCAATTAGCTGTCATAAATAATACTGGATTTTGATATAAAGTAATGGTGGATTCCTCAAGCTACATGTAAAAATCTATTTATTTTATACTTTATCCCTCACATGCTCATGAAAATCTAAGTGATATGAAATATGATCTAGACTATCTTCAAACTCGTATTAGCTATATGTCCTTGGGCAATTTTTGAGGCAGATCACTCATTTGGGAAATGGGTTATATCTACTTACATGATTTTTAAACTATAAAATAATTGCTTTACTGGGGAATACTCTTGTGTGAAGGAAGAGAACTACAAAAAAATAGATTATCCAAAAAGGGTGAGGTATAAGAGCAACACAGAGATACAAAGTAAATTTTCATTGATGGTGAAAATAACTTAAAATCCAAAAGTTTTTCCCATTTTTGGTATGCTATCCATACTAGTTATTTAAGAAAATATTTCAAGGTATATTTTTGTGTTGACCATACTATTCACACAAACGTGAATATTGGAATATGTGTTTTTAGCTATACAAAAGGCTATCTATGATGTATGGAAAAATTACTGAAAGTAATGTGGGAGTCTTATCTTTAAAAATATGAAAAATATGACTGAATTACACTGATTGAGTTTTTTTCTGCAAAAAGGTTAAAATTTACACCACCACTGGAGATCTATTTAAGAGCATGTGGGTTAAACACACTGAATCTCCATCCCAAACACAGTAAGGCAGCTACAAGTCAAACATAATGACAGTGCTGATTAATTAGATACTCCTACCCCCCAGCACTTCAGAGTGATTTATGGAGACACATCTCTAGTCTGATCCATTGTGCTGACTGGATTAATGGAGTGAGCTAGAAAAATTCACTGGCAACAGTATCTGGCAGCCCAGGAAAACATTAACCCTTGGAGTTTTCTTATCTAGCCTATTGACAGAATATTAATTATGACAAAACATACACATTTCACCAAATTATCTTTTGATAGCTTCGTTTATATTTGATACATAAATATAGCTGTACATATTGTGTTGAATATTTAGATATATTGAAATTCCTTGCATTAGAAAGAAATTGCACATAAACATTTAAGAACAGGGTTAAACAGTGGATCCATTATGGAAAGGAAGCTTACTGAGCATGTACTTTTCCTCTTTATTATATGCGTAGAGTCAGAGATTTCTTATGGAATGAAGAGAAGATAAGAATTGTTTTGCAAACAAAAACTATTCCCATTACATTAAGAAATTATGAATGTGTAAACTGCCTGGTGGTAGTGAATTCTGAAATAAAGAGTGATTCTGCTTGGGGGAGAAATGCCATTGATATATAAGCAATCAAACTAGAAATATTCTGAAGTGTGCCTAATCAGAAGTGAGCATATTAGCACATAAATTGCTTCTGGTGTATATAAATGAAACATCATATATTATCTGAATCTCAAAATTAAAAAGCTTCGTAGAGCTATTTCAGCTCAGTATTTAAAGTTATATAAAATTAAAATTGAACCTTTCTTAAAATATCAAAAACAATTATGAGGTATATCATATAACTTCAGCTTTTAATTATTTTTGTGGCATTTGATCCATCCCAGTCACATTTTCTAGATGTGTTATGTTAAACACATGGAAACACAACTTGTAAGTAGACATGGTTTAAAGGGATCTCGGAAAAATGTGTCTTTCAATTAGGAGCAAATGATAGAACCAAGTAGTAAACTATTTTTTATTCTTTTTCAACTTTTATTTTAGTTTCAGTGGGTACATGTACTGGAGTGTTACGTGGGTAAATTGCATCTTGCTGGGGTTAGGTGTACAAGTGATTTTGTCACCCAGCATAGTCCTTGATACATAGTTTTCAACCCTCATCCTCCAACTACCAAGTAATAAATTCTTAATCAAGTAACTCTTCCATACATTGAAACCAAATTTTAAAAAGATTAAAATATTTATAAAAACTATTTTCATTAGCATAGTAAGTTTTAAGTAGTATAAAAACTTACTATAGGTTAACAGTGTAGAAAGGATAATGCAAGGACAGTTGCAAACATGTGGATAATCTAAAGAAGACTGCTTACCTCTCTGATGACTCAAGGTTCACATTTAGAGGGATTAGATTGTTTGTTGTGGATTTTCTTCATTCTAATGATGGTGCAAAAGAAAGGAAATGTAAAACTAACCAAGTCTAAGTGCATAAATTTTTATTTCTCAATCCCACAGCGAATGGAAATTTAATGTCAGGCTTTCATGCTCCTAGATATATTATGCCTCATGAAACCAATATGTCAGATCAAAGCTGCTGTCTTACGTTTACCATGTTGGAGCATCTGATAGTTCTGGAAGGGGAGCCGTATGTCAGTGGTTCTCAACTGGGATGATCTTTGGTTCACAAGAGCACATTATTCACTGTTTAACATTGTTATTTGTCCAAAGGAGGAATGTACTACTGGTTACTAGTGAGTAGAGCCTAGGGATGTTGATAAACATCCTACAATGTGTAAAGTAGCCCTCCCACAACAGAATTAATTATGCAGCCCCAAACATCAATAATGCAGGTTGAGAAACCCTGTCCAAGGTAGAATACACTTAAATAATTTTATCTAAACTTTTCAAACAAACTTATTAATGTTGAAAATCATCTCTAAAAAGAAAATTAAGATTTGCTGGTGAGTTGTCACAAAAAGCAGTAGTTTTTACTTAGGAATTCGAGAGTATCCTGAAAACTAGAAACGTGAGCATATATCGTCACTAACACAGACTCAAGATACTAAGAGACACTGAAAATGAACACAGAATTGTTGAATAAATTTATAAATTAATATTCTATATGTGGAACTTTTGAATTTGAGTATTTAGACATCGAAGACCATGTATTAGTTCCTTTTTATGCTGCTGATAAAGACATACTCGCGACTGGGAAGAAAAAGAGGTTTAATTTGACTTATACTTCCGTATGGCTGAAGAGGCCTCCGAATCATGGCAGGAGATGAAAGGCACTTCTTATATGGCAGCAACAAGACAAAATGAGGAAGATGCAAAAGCAGAAATTCCTGATAAAACCATCAGATCTTCTGAGACTTATTCATTACCACAAGGACAGTATGGGTGAAGCCGCCCCCATGATTCAAATTGTCTCCCACCAGGTCCCTCCAGCAACACATGAGAGTTATGGGAGTACAATTCAAGATGAGATTTGGGTGAGTATACAGAACTAAACCATATCAGATCATATATGTGTGTGTGTGTGTATATATATATGTACGATGATATACGATGTGTATAAATATTTGTTATTTGTCCAAAGGAGGAATGTACTACTGGTTACTAGTTGATAAACATCCTACAATCTGTACTAGTAGTACAAATTATGTATAAATATATACACATCGTATATCATTGTTGTGTGTATATACACATCGTATATATATATATATATATACACATCGTATATACACATTGTATATCACTGTTGTGTATGAGTGTGTGTGTATATATACACACACACATATGATCTGATATATGTGTGTGTATGTGTGTGTATATATATTCATACATACATATATATACAGATGGACACACACATATATATCCATATATATACACACATACACATACACACATAGATCATAAATGTGTGTGTATATATATATACACACACACACATACACACAACAATGTGTGTGTGTGTATATATATATATATATATATACACACACATACACACACACACACAGACACACAACAATGATATACGATGTGTATGTATTTGACCACAATTCCCTATGTTTAGATATACTCTAAGACCATATATATATACTCTAAGACCATACTAAGTACCAGGAAAATATTTTATGTCATTCCGCAATGCTGAGACTATGAATGGTACTTGAAAAAAGAAATTCATAAGCCTTTTAATGCAAAGGATTATTAAAAAAATCACGTTAAAGGAATAAATACCTTTATTGAATACATGACTGAAGTCAAAATCATGTGCATGAGGCAAAAACTTTGCATTATATTTTCTAATTAGCTAACATACTTCCAAGTCAAATTCCTCATCTCTTAAATAATTAGTAGGCTCTATTTAGCAGAAAATAGACTCCAAAGGGTCACCTTCTAATTATTATAGATAACCAATTTGAGACGTTTATATGGCTTCTAACTTCAACTCTTCAAATTTCAACATTTAAGTTTTATTATTGTAGTCTGTGTAAAATGGCTCCTCAGTTGAGCAGATTGTTTCATGTTTCAAATCTATCACATTTTTTTGAATTCAAATCTAGCCCCAATTTAGTCAAATCAAATTAAGTTAAATCTAGCCTTTCGTAGCTATTCCAGCTCACAAAAATTTTTTTTACTCAGAACTCATAGAATTTAAAATTTTCAGTATTCATTTTGGCACTTAATCGTATACTGCCTCACTTTTTTTTTTCTTGACTAATTCTTATTTATTTAATTTTGTATCTTCCTAGTCAGATTACAAACCTCAGGAGGCAGAGACCATATCATAAATACCTGTTCTAAGGATAAAAGCTTAGTAAATGTTAGAGAAATGAAAGAAAAAAGATAAGAACAAAAGAAGGGAGCAAGAGAGACAAGAAGAAAAAAAGGAAGAGAAGAGGTGAAGGAAGGGAAGGAGGGATGAAAGGAGGGAGACAGCAATGGAGAAAAAGCCCTTTGTGTCTTCCTTCTCATGTTTTTCAGAAGTAAAATATTTTCCTAATGATTATTTAAATGAAAAGTATTTCAGTTGGCTCTAATCCTTCTTAGAGATTCTAAAATTCACTGAACTTTGACCACAATTCCCTATGTTTAGATATTATAACATTTGGGGTTTCTTTGAGTTTTCACATTAGAGATCAATAATACTCAGCTCCAAATTAAGAGTACAAACCCAACTTCTGGGGAAGAAGGTTGACACGTGGGAGAGGGTTAATTTGAAAAACATAAGAAACTGCTAACATCATTGCATATTTAGGGAAAAAAATCATAAAATAAAATAAAGGATAGCACCTGCAATCACAGTATGCTTCTTAAATCAGATGCAAGCAAATTATTTCACTTTCTAGACCCTTAAATGTCTTCCTATTTCCTGGAAAATGAATTCCAATTCTTAAATTGCACAAGTAGTCCTTTCTTCCTCTTTCATTTCTTCCCTTTTTAGTCCCTAATTTAAATGCTGGCTTGAACAAAGCCAAATTTGGGTCACGTTTCAAACGCTCCAAACTGTTTCTTTCTGTTTTTTTGCACGTGCCCTTTAATCTCAACCCAGTTCCTGTGCCTCTTGGCCTCCAACACACACATAAAATGCATACACGCATACACACACATTTGTTGTCTGTTTCTTACTTCGTATCCAAACTTGTGTCACTTCCTGCAAGAACTTTTCCAAGGAGGATCCAGGCCTCCAGGTGAGGGTCACCTCTCTATGTTCCTCTCCATATCCTGCACTTCTTCCTCTCTGCTAATAGCACATGGGAATGAGATTGCATGCATCCCTGGAATGGAAGCTCTGTTAAGATCTTTTTGCTTTCTGTCCTCCTTGTATTCCTAGTAGCCAGTACTGAGTCAGGCACATGATGTTTTCAATACATATTTCTTCAACTGAATTAAAATGAACTGAATTGAATCCATTCATTAAATACATTGTTGGAGCTATGGAGATTTTTATTTTGATTAAAAGGAGAGCTGGAGATTTTTCTGGTGAAGGGTGGGGAGTTTTCTAAAGGTTGATGAACACCTGTGCTCAAATCTTCCTAACTTCTCAATACCTTTCCTCTGTAAAGGAATTCATTTTCCTTTTTACCTAGATCTTTTCACTTATAAGAATTAGCTTAAGACAGATTGCCAAACATCCTATGGTCCCTCAGGATTTTTACATCTGCTGTTTCATAACTCACCTTCTTTCAATCTTAACAATATTTTCTGCTCTTAAATGGCAATCTTTCTATAAAAAGATAATCTATAATTTGTTCTGTACTTAATATTACAGGACATTTTCCTTTTCACAGCATTCTTTTCTCAAGATGTTTCTCTTTATAAAGTTTTTCTTTTCCTTCTAAACACTGGATTAATAATCATTGGTAGAAACGTTGAAAGACAAAGAAATGTAAGTAAATAATGATTAAACATAATTCCAATATCCAGAGATGATCACTGATAACATTTTGCTGCAATTTGCTTTCTATTTCTTTTCTATGCATATATTTTTACACAGTTAAGATCATACTGGGCAAATAAATTATATTCTGCATTTTAAAAATAGTTTTATATCATAAGCATTGCCCTATACCATTATCTTTGTACACATAATTTTAAATGACTGCATAATGCTATTACGTGAATATATCACAATTCACTTCCTAGTTTCCTCATTAGTGGCCATTTAGAATTCTCCATGCTTTTACAGTTGCTCCTCCCTTCAGGAAACAGAGGCTGCAGAACCCCATATGTCATTGTGCTTGGATGGGTTTCTTTTTTTCTTCCTTGTTCATGTAACTTGCTATACAGCGGTTGCTTCCATTCAATGACACTATTTAGGAAACTGTCCTAGAAGTGCATGAGTAACAAAACTGGGAATTTGAGGGAAGAACTGTGTCTTCTTCTGCCTTATACATTGCTGATAAATTCAGTTATGATTCAGGAAACTATATTGAGTCACTTAATTCGCTTAAAGCGCTTCTCAGATTCAGTGAAATAGAAAGCCTAAAATTGCTGGCAGGCGAAGATGTTGTTGTAGCTCATTATTTTTAAGGGAGTAGGAGACTTTCTGCACTGCTTGCCTGAGAATCGATCATTCCAGAAGTATAAAAGATATAATGACTGCATAGCAGTAACTTGGTATGGCAGTAATACCAATAACGATGTTAAACTGAATAGGTCTCAGTATTCCAAAGGGATGCAGACACTGGAACAGGTTTTTCCACAACCTGGTAAATTATACAAAAATCCATTAAAGTGTCTATACAATGAACTTTTTAAAATGGACGTATTCTTGGCAAAAAGGTCAGTAACATGTCTGTTAAGAAAAGTCATTTATGCCAACGATTTGCTTCTAGTATTGATGAGAAAGAAGAAGCCAAATGACTGGACTAAATGGCTTTTGCCGTTTGACCTTTCAGGTTGGGGTGAAAAGAAACCCAAATGCCCAAAATGCTGAATTACAGTGTTTTGATGATGAAACACCCTTCCTCAGTCTTGAGTGCTATATTCCCATTAAAAGATGAGGTGCATAATTTTCATATTAAGAACACATTAATCATGATTTTCTGTTTTTGGGATATTGCATTTTCTCATCAACAACAAAAAAATCTACAAAAGGTTACAAAAAGCTCCACCTTCATTCATATAGTTAGACTGGAGTTAAGAACTCTATCTCTATTAAAGGAAGCAATGGAAGTAATAGGAAGAACCATGATGTTAAATTTAAGCCTGGGGCTTTGACTCTCCTGTGGAATGGACAGGAAGGTCTCTGAGTAGAGGTAGGATACAATGGGGGAGGAGAAAAAAATGACATCTACTTAGGCATGCAGAGCAGAAGGAAGCAGCATCCAGGAGGAGTATGAACACCAGTTTTAGTCCAGAAAATAGGTGCCCCAAAGAACGCTATGAGGTGCCAGAGCTGGGGATTGTTGCAGATCGAGTGTGTGTTGACTGAAGTTTCCACAGCAGATGGCCAAATGGGCAGGTGGGTTTCTGAGAGGACGCTCCTTGGCCTTTACCCACATTCTCCACGTACCTGGGATCGCAGATGGCAGTACCAGCTGGCAAATGAAAAGATGCAGTTTATGTGTTTCATTTGCTCTCATAAATTATAGAGAGCAAAGTCCATCTTTCATGTAAAAAACTCATTCTCAACACATGTATATTACTTACCTCTGATGTTTTACTTAAGTATGTCAGAGATTGTATTTTTGTTCAACTTTTTTTAGAAATTATAATTTTTCATTTTTTTAGATTATAGATGTTTTTGAATTACATAATATTTTAACTCTTGAGCAACTAAGAGAATTGAAACAAAATTCCCAAGGGAAAAAAAGAAACAAAATCTAATTTTATGCTTAAATTATCTGTAATCACAAAAGAAAGAGTTTGAACTGAAAATCTAAACATTTTTAGAAATTCAGAAAGGAATTGTTGTTTAACTTCTAATAATTCTCAAAGAAATACTTTATTATTAGGTATTATTGTATAAAAATGCCTTTCCATGTATTCAAAAATAGTTTTAAATATTTAATATTAACATTTTAGTTGTGTAGATGAAACATATAGATATAAATGGGAATGGTATCATAAAATAGTTTTTGTTTTAACCAAATAGTATTTATTGATATTTGCTGAAGCATGCTTTTAGAAAATGTCTATCTAAGCATAAATGCTTTCAAAGGGCTTACAGTTTGGTTGAGAAGACAGAACACATAAAGGACCCAACCAAAAGCATCTTCTGAAGAGGCAGGACAGGAGAAAATTAATATAGAGTAAAATAAGTTTTGTTTAAAATGATGAGGAAGTAATGGGAATATCCCAATTAGCTAATTTGCTATTAATAACAGATTTTTAAGAAAAGCAAAAACGGAATGTCTTTACTTTCCTTAAAATAGAAATCCAGTTTATCATGTCAAACTGCATGGAATCAATAATTAATTGCATTTTAAAATCCAAATAAGAACATTTAAATGTGATTTTCCTTGTCAACCTAAAAAATGCCACATATGTACTTAAAAAATGCCTGTTATACATAGAAATGTATCATGCACGTGAGTCCAAAAAGATAAGGTGACTTTGCTCCCCTAGGGGACAATTGATAATGTCTGGACATGTTTTTGGTTGTCACAACTGGGAAGAAGGATGTGTAGAGGCTGAGGGTGCTGCTACATTTTGATAATGCACAATACAGCCCCCCACAGCAAAGAATTATCCAATTCAAAATATCAGTAGTGACAAGGTTGAGAAATTCAGTTTTGTCCTCATAAACAATTGCCAAACACTTAACGGAAAGATTGGTCAAAAAATTTACAAATGTCTGGAATACGAGAGATCAGGCTGTTCTGCAAACACATGTACACTTTAGAGAAAATTAAATTACTTTTTAAAAAGTTGTCAAATTCCTCTTCAATGCAACCCCACTTTTTGAGTAGTTTTCAAAAACTCCCTCAAAATATACCTTTACTCTGGTCACGGGAGTCTCTTTAGTGTCTTACAAATATGGTATGGTCGTATTTCAAACTGCTACACTATTTCTATTGTTCTTTTACCTTGAACAATTTATCTTTTCCTGTACCTTTCTTTTCTTTTGAATATTTTATATCTTCTGGAAGCTGGGTAAAATGCTTAAAAATAAAACTAGACTTTTGTGCATGTATTATTTCTGCCAGGTAATTTGCATTAATCATTGCCCATAGTCCTCTGTTGTTTCATGTCTTGCTTTTTATCAGGAACTGGGCATCATTGGTAATCAGTATGCTTCTTTCAGTATCTTACACAGACTGGCATATGTAGTAAGTAATATGTTTGGCTCTGTGTCCTCACCCAAATCTCATGTCAAATTGCAATCCCCACATGTCAAGGAAGGAACCTGGTGGGAGGTGATTGGATTATGGGGGCGTTTTCCCCAATGCTGTTCTCATGACAGTGAGTGAGTTTTTAAGAGATCTGATGGTTTAAAAGTGTGGCACTTCCCCTTCGAATTCTGTCTCTCACCTGTCACCACATAGGACGTGCTTGCTTCTCCTTAGTCTGCGGCCATGATTGTAAGTTCCCTGAGGCCTTCCCAGCCATGCCAAACTGTGAGTCAATTAAACCTCTTTCCTTTATAAATTACCCAGTCTCGTGTAGTTATTTAGAGCAATGTGAAAATGGACTAATACAGTAAGCATTTATTAAATTCTCATTTTATGCACTTATTCCTTTATAGTGATAGGAAAACAAAAAGGGAGGAAAGGTAAGGAGAAAAGTAAAGAAAGGTCCTGTACCAAGTTTAATAATTTTTTTCAGTGATTTTTGCTCATGTGTCATCTCTCTTATAATTTAATCTAATTAACTTTTGTTTAGCAGTATCTCAATCTTTATGGATATTAAATTAAGTTACTATTTCTTAAGAAATACCAATCTACTAAGAAACTATTATTTCTATATACCCTGTATACCCAGGGTTTGACTTTGAGTCATCTGCTTATTGACAGTGTGACATTTGGAGAAGTTTTCTGACTTGAAATGTTTCATCTGGCTTACGGGAGTATCAGCAGTGACCAGTTCAGATGGCCATGATGATGACTAAATGAGATAATCAATGTGAAGGGCTTAGAATAGTGCCAAGCAAAGAATGAGAGCTCAGTACACGTTGCATAGCCTCATTACTAAAAACATAACTTAATCCTGTGATCCCTCAAGATCTTATCTGTTAACATGACCTTAGATCTAAGATCTTCAAATCATCTTAGCATTTCAAACATGTTATAATGTTCTTTATATCAAATTATTTTATTTCACAGTCATTCAAGAAGTAACATTTTATAGTTCACTGTGCTTCGTGTTGGGAAGATTCACACGATTTTCAAATATATTTTACATTTTTTATTCTCTCTAACCTCAAAATCTGAAATAAAGAATAAAAATGTTCTTAATCTCACATACTATAAATCTGCTTTTGTGTGTTCATAAACACTGGGCTCATGGTGAAATAAATTAGCGTTGTAAAGTACACACATGTCAACAATTACTGAGGCCAGTAATTTAAGGCTCGATTCACTAAACTTTTCTTTGACCAATAGGCAGTCCTGAACTAGAGATGTAATTTATAGGGAGAAAAGGATGAAGTATAAAGGTTGCACTGACTCCCATCTTTCATATTCCAAAGTGCTATACCTTTCAGAGTATAATTTCCTATACTGAGACATACACAATTAGCCCCCTCCCGCCCACGTTTATTAATGTCATCATTTTCCTCGGATTACTTCTGATTTATAAATAGGCATGCTTGTTGAAAGCAAAGCAAAAGTATGATTTAACACAAGGTAAGAAAACTGTGTAGATTTTAGCTTATCAAAACTTGCAGTAGGTTTTGGTGAAAAAAAATTCACCCACACAGTAAATGGCAAGGCATTTCGGCTTTACCTCTTGATTTAGAAGGGCAATTAATTCAGAATCCATTCTTCTGTTTTTAAATGTAAAACCTTAATTGACAAATACTGACTTCCAGTGGTGTAACATAAGACTTCTCCACATGGTGGGAATATGCTACTTTCTAATAATTCACCTGGATTAGTTTTTTTTTTACTTTATTCAAACTATTTTAAAAGTATGACTCTACGAGAAAGCATTAGAGGCAAATAGCACAAGTGCATTTCTGCATTTTACAGAAGGGAAGAGAGGACATCACTGTTTTCTAGGCTAAAAACCACTTGGAACAAGCAACAGGTCTTAGGCAGCAACTTAGATAATGAATTCTTTATAAGAACCCTTCTTCTCACATCACAAAATAAACCAGCAAATAAACATAGAACAGCAACAGCAACAAAAATCCAGAAAATAAAATGGTTTAAAGCATGTGAAATGTGCTGTAGTTCTTTACTGCAAGGGAACTGGAGAGTCTAGTTTAGACTCAAAGCAGACTAGCAAATATGTATTAATTCGTGTCTGCTCTTAATAAATATAAATGATTGCAGTGGCCTGTTTATTTTGAGTCTTTCCCTAACTCTAGTTTATGCAATATATTTTTCCTGGAAATGCTGGTTTAATTTCATTCTCTCTTCTGCTTCTAAGCATTTGATTTTTTCATGCCTTATTATCTGTGTAATCTTGAACAAGTTACCTTCCCTGATTTTCAGTTTTCTCACCAGTGAAATTTCTGATAAGGGTTTAATGAGATAATGTACGTGAACATAATAGGAGCTAAGTAAATGTGAGCTTAATATGTATCTGAAATTTTGTGTTTTAAGAAGCATGTCATCCTGGCTCATCAGAAATTCGATTAGGCAGAATCCAATAGAATTTGAAGAATATGTATTGAGTTGTATTCTAATGGCTTCTTACTAATCTTCTCCTCACTTTCTGCACTCTTAATAATATTTGCAGATTTGTTTTCTCGAACAGTTTTTCTAAGGTTGTCACTTAGAAGTGTCACTCCTCTGTATGAAAACCTCACATTGCTTTAAATTGCTTAAGAATTAAAGGCAAACACTTATCAATTGTATTCAAGGCCTTCCATGATTCAGCCCAGGCTCCCTGCTCCCTGATTTCTACAGCATCCAATATTTAGAGCCAAATTGGACCACAGGCTGCTCTCAGATATTCTGAGTGTTTTCCTGCCTTTGAGTATGTTTTACTCTCTCTGCCATATGGACTTGCTGAAATTCTACTGAAGCAATTTCTCAATAACTATTAATATTTGAAAATTGAGTGAAATTAACAAATCACTATAAATTATTCTCCAAGTCTAAAAGATGAACTGTTGTGATCTCTAAAAATATATAATCAGCTAACTAAAATGAAAATAAGTTTAGTATTTTTAAAAAGTAGTGCAGAGTTTACTTTTGGCTTTGTTGACTGAACATTTAACTTTTCCATTAATGACCTTATGTCAAAAAGACATGCGAACCCGGGTGCGGTGGCTCATGTCTGTAATCCCAGCTACTTGGGAGGCTGATGTGGGAGGATCCCTTGAGCCCAGAAGTTTGAGGTTATGGTGAGCTATGATTGTACCACTGCACTCTAGTCTGGGTGACAGAACAGGATCCGGCTTCTAACAACGACAACAACAAAAAACAAATGAAAACATACTAAGTTATTAATGTTTCACTTCACACTTTTGTAGAATTGCTTTAGAGACCTCTTACTGCCATTAATAAATATAAAATATGGAAATTGTGCAGGACATTTTCACAAAGACTTGGGACACTGGATGTAAACAGCACACACTCGTGCACACACACACACACATCTTCTAATCAAACTAGTAATTTCATTAACGCCACTTGCAAATATAGTTCTTTCAAAATTTGAGTGCTAATATAAATAAAGTATATGAAAGAAAACAGTAATTTAGAAGATATTCAAAATAACATTGACAAAGCAAGAAGTCTGGTGTTAAGGTCAAATCTGAGTAGTTGCAGTAACGTGCTCTAACATGACTTGTTCATAGAGACCAAAAATTTTATGTTAAGTTTAAACTTAAAATTTAACTAAAAATATTATTCATATATTTCACAGACAGGAATTCTAATAGATTCAAAGAATTTTTCAGGTGTAATATAGTCTGACACATTGAATAATAGCTATTTTGATGAACTGAAACCAGCTCTCTCTTATAAGGTCTGATTACTCCTTGACAAGTCTTTTACATATAAGAGTTCTGAGTATGTTTGTTGAAGGAACAAATGAATACATGAACAGCTGCATAGCATTCTGGACAGTGGTGATTTGATTATCTTCCTCTTACATGCAGCTCAAGATTATTTGTAACTGGATCCTAAAATCTTTCTTTCTTATCTTTCCCATTTTTTTAAGGACTAGATTTATTAATCCAGCCCCTACGAGGAGCCATACATAAGGCTAAGCACTGGGGATAAAAATGAGTAAGTAGACAAAGTCCTTGCTTTATGGATCTTACGGCCAAGTGAAAAAGAAAATGCAAACTTTAAGATTTATGGAGGGTTACCTGAGGAAGTAATCAATCAAGAAAGTAAGTTCTGTTAAAGTTTAGGAGATAGAAAAAAGAAACGGTTGTTTGTAGAAAATAAAGACCCCGGGCCACTGAAACATTTCAACAGTTTATGAACATTAACATTCTTCTTTTTTTTTTTTTTTTGCTATTTTTTATGTTTTTCTCAAATGCAGAATTTGGCATGTTAAGTGATTGTTATCATTTTGAGACTACTACTTCTGGCTTTCTGCCAGAATGAATAGAGCAATAAAATTAAAATTGTTCTTATTCCTGATTCCTATTCTTGATTACTTATCATTACAGAAAAGCATCAGGTTTGAAATTCAGAAGCATCATAACTCTTGAATTAATATACTGTATGACACTGATAATCTCAGATTGTTTTAAGTGAGATCTTAGAATTTCACACTTATTTTCATATTGGGGGTTAGTGTTTGTCAAAAATGTTCATAATTAAAATATACTCCAGGTTGAAAGGAATTCTTACCTCTGGGGGATATAAAAGGATAAAAATGGGAAACCTCAGTTCTTATTTTACTTCTGTATTTTTATATTAATTATGTAAATTTTGTGATTGAAAATAAATTAGAAGTTGGGCATAACACAACAGGGAGTCAATATTTATTGGTTTGAGGCCACATTCAGAAAACTCAATGGACACTAACTATTCTCATTCAAAAGCAGAACAGCCATGGTGCCTTCACAAATATGGAAGGGTAAAATATGACCTTAGAGTCAACCAATAAATTGTACGAAAAAAGCAGTTGGTATGGCCCACATATCCAATTAATAAAACTCCCATCTGAATAAACTAGTGATTGACTAAATATATTATCTCAGTGTTTGCATATATGGACAAAGTTATAAAAGTTTATATTCAAATGCTTAAAGAGTTATAGAAGAGAATGTATAATACTGTGTATTCACTACCTATTTTCTTCAGACTCACAACATTAAGTCATTGTACTTAAATGTAAATGTGGTCATTGCTCATTCATAATAGAATGTATCTATAGAAATCAAATGCTCATAATTTTTTTTTATAAATCACATTATCTTAATCTTATGCATTTAAATGTATTTTTAGTAGATAAGACAAACAGGAAACTGATTACCCATAACATAATTATTATTCAGAGGAGGAAAAACTAAAGTGATCCAAATACTGCATTTTGCATAGCCTCTCAAAACATGATCCCCTGTCCTTCGTAGAATTAGCTTAAATATTAAAATTTGAGGTCAAGGTCCAGAAATGTGGAAGATGCGGTTAGGATTTATCTTCCTGGCCCACTTGACTCCATGTTTGTCTTTCAAATGAAAGTTGCCTTTCTAAAACTCCTCTACAAGTAATCAAACATTTATTGAGCAGGTATTATTTGTAAGACAGTCTATCTATTGAGATGTTGGAAATACATACAGAAATAATTGTTGCCACCTACTAACTTGAAGATACTATCTAGAACTGAATATTCTAATCTTTTCCCTTTGGAGATATGTCTATAGATGTGTTCTTCAAAATGAATTAATGACCACATTTCTTGATCTTCGACTTTACCGTTCTTCTTATTCTCTACATCTTTTTTTCTTTTTCTTTTACATCTTTTTCTAGTCCTCTATAAACAACCTCACTCTCCTTCAATATTTTGTCTTAAAGACACGTATGTTTGATTTCTAGGCACCTCATCTTTCTACTTTGTTCTTTTTAAAAGCACTTTATAGTAAGATATTTATGCATATATCATAATAGAGAAAAGTATATATTTCCAAAGCGAGCAGTTTGATATATTTGTAAAAAGTGAAAACACCTGAGAAACCATCCACCAAAGGGGGAAGAGAAAAGACACTAGCAGCATTATCTACTGAAAGATAAGTGCTCTATTGATTTCTATTACCGTAGGTTAGTTTTGTTTTGAAGTTTATATAATTGAAATCATATAGCATGTACCTTTTGTTTCTAGCTTCTTTTGTCCAAAATCGTGTTTGTGATATTCATCCATATTGTTTTCGTATTACATTGTGTGCATATACAATAATTTATTTATCCATTCTATCACTGATGGATATTTAGATCTTTTTTAGTTTATAAATGAGTAATGCTGCTATGAAAATTTCTTTTGAGCATACACCTAGGAATGGAATTGCTGGGTCACAGTATTTGTGTATCAGCTTTAGATACTATTAAATTGACCAGTTTACATTGCTGCCAACCATGCATGAGAACACCAGTTGCCCTATAATTTTGTCAGTACTTAGTATTGCCAGTTAAAAAAAATAGTCATTTTCATGTCAATTTGACGGTATTTTATTGTGGTTTTAATTTTTTTTTTCTAATTTTCTAATTTTTCTAATGTTCAGCACTTACTGATATGTTTATCAGTCACTTGAATATCCACTTTGTTACATGCCCATCACGTGAGGATTGGGGTGTATTTATTGATTTGAGAAATTCCTTATATCTTCTAGATTCAGGGTTCTGGCAAAATTTTCCATTTTGGTGCCTATTTTTAAAAACATATTAATTATAATTATTTTAAATCCATATTTCATAACATGAGATATCTAGATTGCAAGTCTTTCATTTATTTTTTCACTGAATTTGAATCATTTCTCCTTTTCTCAGCAAATGGTTTTTTCTACTTTTTCACAATAACAATTATCTCACAATGAACGTTTTTGTGCATGTTTTGTTGTGCTCCTTTAAATCATTTAAATTGAATATAATTACAGTAGAATTGCTTGGTAAATAGGTCATATACATTATAGCTTTTTTCTAGAAACAGACACATTTTTCAAAGGGATTGCATTAATCTACTTCCCCATCAAGCATATAATATTCCCTGCTTTTCCATAATCTCAGCAATATTTGCTATTGTCAGAGTTTTAAAGTTGCTATCTGAAATGTATTATATTTTTATAATTTTCCCAAATATATTATTATATTCTTAACAATTTTTATATTTTTAATGATTATGTTTCTGTTTCAAAACTGTATAGATAAGTTCATCTTGGCTAATCCCTAAATAAATACTTAACAATTGTTTAAACTAGTATACCTTTATGTTATTCATTTGTGGTTGTATACCTTTTATTAAATTTGATCCTTTTTAAAAATTATTGAGTTGTGTTATTTACCAATACTTTGAAGATATGTTTATTACTAATATTATTAACCAAAGGGCAAGCAATGATTTTAAATCTGTTATTCACCTTCTTGAGGTGAATTATGAATTATCCAGTCTAACCCATGAATTATCCAGTCTGACCTCCAAAATGATGAAGCCACTTTGATGCAAGTAAAGAGAAAACTGCTTCATATATTTCTTCCACATGTACCTTTCCAAGTTTACTTGTGTAGAAAGAAATGGATTTATTGTGAAAGTATTTTATCTGAATGTATTCCAAAAACTCTAACTGAATAAGAAGTGAAACAATAGTTATGCAGTCTTATTTTTAACTTAAGATTATTTTAGGTGATTTCTCTTATATGGGACAGTTTTAAATACCTGTAACAAGCACATGATCATTTTCCTCTTTCTTCCAAGCCAGTCAGTGTTGAGTAATGTCTAAAGATTCCTTGGGAGCATTTAGTATTTTGCATGCTAAAACCTACTTCTAATTTTCAGGCTTCCTGATTTCACCCAGAGTGTTCATGGCCTTCTTTTCAAGTGCATTTGTGTTAGGCAAGAAGCCAGTGGTATTAGTGCATGGAAAACAGGTAGTTGTCAGAAGGACTGTAGTAGCATGTCTAATTTGGCTATATTAAACCTGTCACAAAACGTTAAGTAAGAGATTACAGGAAGCATGCATAGAACACATGGTTTATAACTTGATAAACTTGAAGTGTTGGGAACTAGCTAAAACCCCTCTCTTTTATATTCTTTTCTGATTGGTTTCACCAATCTCTTTAAACCATTGTTGGAAGAATGGGTGAAACTATAAAAATTTTTCATGACCACAAGAAAGCTCTCTCCCAGGCAACAGCCATACCAACAGTTAGGCAGCAATACTTGAGAAGCTAACAAGAATTTCTTTTTCAAGCCACACAAATCTTTAAAAGTACGATGAATCCTTAGAATTGCTGATGTTTGACTACATTTTTAATTTTCTAGAAATCAGATTAATTCTTAGTGCAGCCAGCAGCTTCTGTTGTAGAAAACAGAGGAGATCCAATACATCCTTTTTTTCTGAAATAAAAGCACAAAATTTAGAACTAAATAATATTTTAGTGTTTTTTTTTAAAGTAGACATAGGTGAATGCAAGCTTTGTGGTGCTGGAAGTGTATACAATTTGGAGGACACCACTTAGGAAATTTACTAGTTCAAAATTAGATATAAAAGTAGATATGTAATTAGAGTATGAAAAATCAAGATAAATGACAAAGTATATAAAATCACAAAAACAATTGACATAATATTTTTATTAAGTAACTACCTCCTACATTTCTGATTATGTACTCTGGTACTTGCCACATGACAGGCTCTCTGCTATGGCTTTGGAATAGCTCAGGTTCACCTTGCTTCCCACTAACTCTTCAGAGGCCTGTTTCACCTTGAGAGTCTATCACATAGCAGGCACCAAGACACATCTGTAGAATAAAAGTCATCTAAGAAATGAATTAAAAATGGTTCCTTCTGTTCTACCCATCCTTACACTTTATAAATGCATGAGTTCATCAAAGCCGAAAAGAAATAAGTAATATAACCAAGGCATTGCAAATTGGATTAATAAGTGACATTCTGTATGATACAAAGAAGAATTTTGTGCAATGGGAAAACAAAACTTAATGAAGACAAATCATTTAAGCCATTTACAGTAATTTAGTCTCTGAAGGAAAAAAAAGATGCAAAATGGAAAATGGTTGCATGATCTCCTTTGCAATAAAGCTGTTTGCATTCTAAAAATGTGGGTGAGGTCAGATCCTCTATCCTTAGCACGGGAAATCCTAGAAGCAAATGTCAGATAAAGCAATTGGATGCCATGATACAGGCTTTTTTCAGAAGGAAGGTACTGAAACAGAATGTTAAAGTGTGAATATTAAGTTAAAATGTGGTCAGGCCAGCTGGAATGCACGTAGGGAAAGTTCACACAGACTGTCTGAAAAGCAACCAGGAGAAAGTCAAAGATAAGTTTAGTTGAAACAAAAGAGACAAAGGAAGCAGGTGAGGCATAGAAAGGGATGTGCAACTGTGTGATCCTAAAAGTGGAAAGGTCTGTGCTGGCAGATGCGTATCTTTTAACAGGCCAACATCTTCTGCAGCAGTTTTAATTGAACTGAAAGTTGGGGAAGTCCAGTCTTGGAACTGTAGGTGTTGTACAGTCTTCAGTCCAAAAGTACTTCTGGACAGTACTTCTTCTTTGGGGTAACTCGAGTTTTCCAAAAGTTCCAAATGACTTGCATGTTCCCGGGTTTGCAGTTCATTACTGTTTTAAGTCACTGCCCTTCCTTTCCCCACTCCCTGTGCGAGCCTGACGTATTAGTTCTCACTCAGTGTTCTCAACGTCTTCTCCCTTTCTGTGGGACCAACTGTTTGCCTGGGACTGTTCCCTGGAACTGCAGGAGTTCCTCAGATGCAGTCCTTCCAGTTGCAAAATTAGGACAGTTCCAGCCAAACAGAGATGAGTTGATAACCTTAACTTCAGGCCAAATAATCTTGCACCTCAGCTCTAATTTCATGATGGATTAGTGATAGGGGCAAACTCTTGCTCAGAGTACTAAATTTCCAACCCAGTACACCATTCATCACAGTTTGTTCTTACCATGATAGTCAAGTTCCTTTCTTAGATAATACTAACCTAATCAAGGTGCTGGAATTTATTCTCACATTTACATTTGCAATGTATATACAAAGTCCTCTGTTGGTAACACAGATATATTCCTCTATGAAAGAATGATGATTATGTAGTGATTTTTGTTTTCATCTCACAATTGCATGCTATGTTTATAATGGTGTGTGTGTGTGTGTGTGTGTGTGTGTGTGTGTGCGTGTTCAAATCAGAGTGCTCTGACTGGGGCAGAATAAAATTTATACTCAGACACCCGAAACAAAAATTCTCAGTCAGATAACCACTCAATTTTCTTGGAGTGGCACTGCCATGGAAATTGAACCATTGAGCTACTGAGAAAAGCCATTCTCTGAGCTGTAAAGCAAAGTAAATCTTGTGAAACCCATAAATTAACATTTGGAATAAGATTAATGCATCATAATGCCACTCCATTTTATAAATTCAATCCTCTACTCCGCATACAGACAAACTGAAATAGTGAAGAACCTCCAAAAGCCCATTTCACCTTAGAAATGTGAAGCCTATGGTATTGTTTATTATTTTATATCAGCATTTGTAGGTATATGTGTGTTATGGGGGAGGGGCTGGAAGTTGTGTGCCTGTCAACTCCATCCTCTTAAGGGCTGGGAAGCAAATTATATATTTTGAATCTATGTGGATGTCTGCAAAAGATCAGGGTTGGCATTTTGGAAATCTTAGCATTTCAAATGTGAACACTTTGTGTTGAGATTTGAGTACTACATTTCTTTGTCAATCATGTTTAACATTTGGTAAAATGCACAGTGAAAGCTGCCTAAGTATTGCTGAGAAAATGTGAGTTGCAAAGTAATCATGAAAAATTGATTGTGATAATCCACGGCCCAGTGAGTGATGTATAGGAGCTGTGGAGATTAAGGCATATATTCATCATTGTGTTGACTCCCAGATTCTCAGCATGATATATAGAGGGAAGCACTGGTTTGGGCAGTGGGTCACTTGACTGCTAGTTTGTTAATAGTGATTGAGATCTTACTACATTTGAGACATTGTGCTAAGTGCATTTATGTGAATTATTTTATTTAATTCCCATGACTTAATGAGAAGATATTTCCCCATTTACAAAAGTGGACACTGAGGGTTAAAGAGTTTAAACAACTTGCCCAGATTTACACAATGGCGAAGCCGGAATTTAATTTCATGCTGCCAAGTCCACCAAAAATTTTTCTCTATGCCTATCAGCCTCATGCTATGTGAAGATAAAATATGCTGATATTACAAGTCCGGTAGGAATAATTTTTAAATTCTATATTGAATAGATACAAAAAAAGACATTATAATGATGGGTTGGGAAGATATTACTGTTTTTACCAAGATGGAGAAAAGGATACAAAAGTGTATTTATACTGTGACTAAAATTAACTAAAATCATATATTTATGTAATGAAAACCAGAGAAGCAAAATAGAAACATCGTAACAGTGCTCACTTTAGAGTGATAGCATTATGAATACTTTTTCTGATTTTTCTATAATGTGATATTATTTTAATGATGAAAATGCCAAGCATTTAAAACAATTTTTACATTTTTTAGTGAGAGAATAGTGGGAGAAAAAAAATTCATCTTTAGGGACATATTAGAAACATAAAGTGTAACTATTATTGTAAACAGAGTTTTATTAGAAATTAAACCTATAGGAGAGCCCCCAATTTCTGAAATGAAGCCTGTTTTAAGTGTTAGGTGGACTATAGAAGCATTTATTTTAGTCCACAGATTTTTAAACATGTTATCATTAGCCTCTTTCGGTTTTACTGATGAAAAATATTAAAGGTTGTGAACCATTTGTGCATAAGGAAATGAAACTTCTGTAAATATTGACTGACTGATGAACCATATGATATATTTACCTTTTTCTTTTTTTTTAAATCATGCATCTCCCACCTGTTTTCTTAGAACCTCAGTCAGACCTTGGGACAATTAATATCTACATGGGAGATTATCATTTGCTCACTAAAAAAGTTTTATTTAATTGTGTGTGTTAAATCTTTCCTTTTTTCTCACAGACTCTCCTAACCTGAGGGCCCTAGAAGAGTTTTCATTCATATCTGCAATTTACTTTGATTTTACAAGAGGAATCACCTGACATTTATTAACTATGTCTTATTAGGCTAATCTTTTCTAATAACAGGTTTGCTGTAATGATAAAACTCTGATAAAATATGTTGAATTTTAAGATCCATTAAACTATGTTAAAGATCCAATTATGATGATCACACATAAAAGTAGACAGGTTCAACAACAAACTTGAGTTGACAATGGACTTTTTAAACTTCACCAGATCTTATGAACGTTTTCCTTCAGTACTGTAATTGACAATATCTATCACTTTGAGGTAGGAGTTATTGCCCTCATTGAAAGATAATGAAACAGGTTCATTAAGATCAAGCAACCCAGGTGTGTCCGGCTTCAATGTTAACCTCTTTACTGCAGTTCAATACTACCTCTAAAATAGTCACCTGGAGAGGCTGCTGAAATTATGCTGCCGTCACTCAAAATACTGCTCTCATTTGAGTTGCTTTTTGTAGAACCTTAGGAGGAACAGCAATAATTAAATCCCGTTACTTTATGGGTACATTTCTCTATTTTAGCAGCCTTTCTCAAAACTGTTTTCCGAAATCCAATTTACCTGTGAAGAATAAAAAAGAAAATCCTGTCATTTATGATAACGTGGATTAACCTGGAGGACATTATGTTAAGTGAAATAAGCCAGGTATAGAAAGACAAATCTTATATGATCTCACTTACATAGGAAATCTAAAAATGTGCAATGCAGAGTGGAATGGTTGTTACTAAGGGCTGGTGATCAAGGGAAGTGGGGCAGGGAGTGGGGCATTGACTGGGGAATTATTGGTCAAAGGATTCAAAATTTCACTTGGCAGGATAAATTCAAGAGATCTGTTGTACAACATTATGTCTATATTTGACAATAATGTATTATATACTTGAAACTTGCTAAGAGTAGATTTTATCATAAGCATATAATGCCTGTGTTAATTAGCTTAATTCAGTTTTTCCACAATGTACACATATTTCAAAACATAAATACATACAATTTGTATTTTTAAATTTTAAATACTAATTAATTGAAAAATAAAATCTCTTCTAGCTAGATAAGAATCCGTTCTGACGTCTGATCTAAAAGTCTAAATATTTTGTGCAATGTCAACAGTGTTAAAGTTGTGGTACATTCTCCAAAGGTAAAAATTTTGATGGCAACAAAATTTTCCACTTAGAAGTTTATATTTGACTTGTAGAGTGGATAAAGGGTTGGCATAAATGTTTTTAAAAGTTTTAGAAACTTGAGGTGATAGTTGATAAATGACTTTAAAATATAGAGATATTAAAATGCCCTTTGATTGAATATACATTGAGATTAGCTCTTATTTGAAATTCTTTACAGAGTAAATTAATAACTGATTTACCCTTAAACTAAACATGCAGTTTAAAAACTGCCTTATTGAGATACACTGTAAACTGTTATGATAGCACTGTAATGTCTTGCTTCTCACGTGTTTCTATTGAAATATGCCACGTGATATATGAGAATCACAGAAGATGACTTATCTTTCTGGTGCATTATTTTCATTTGTTTCCATTTTTTATTTGTAACAAAGATCAGTAGACACAGAAAATGATAAGTGTCAGAGCATGTAACATTATAATTGCCAAAATTAATAACTCATGGATATAGTTGCTTTAAACATTGTTACTTATTGCATTACACATGTAATAGAATTCTTTTAAAATGCTTTGCTACTTCTCCATATTTCAATTTGATAGCATTTTTCAGTCACTGGTTGGTGTCTTGTCCATAATGGAATATTCTGAGTACAGAAAAAAGGTAGAGTTAAAGACAGTGTGGCCTATACCACCTCATTTTGAGTAAGGCTCATTAAAGATGTCCACAAAGCATTATTTTATTTTTCCACCTGACTTTTATAATAAGGCTTTGAAAAGCAGTGACTATATCATGTCTAATTGTAGGATAATGATGTGCTTTCTTATCTTTTGAGTTTATAAATGTTCCAGTTTTGAAAATAAGAACTAAGGACAAGCGAGAAAAATCATCTCATGACAAAAAAAAATTACATTTTCTCTTATTTATGTCTTTCCTTCTAAAAGCTCTCTTAAAAAAATATGGGAGTTGAACAATGAGAACACATGGTCACAGGGAGGGGAACATCACACACTGGGGCCTGTAGGTGAATGGGGGGCCTGGGAAGGGATTGTATTAGGAGAAATACCTAATGTAGATGATGGACTGATGGGTGCAGCAAACCACCATGGCACATGTATACCTATGTAACAAACCTGCACGTTCTGCAGGTGTATCCCAGAACTTAAAGTATATTTTTAAATATGTAACATCATGTAATGATGGTCAAAACATGGATTTCTAATTTTTAAAAAGCCTCTACTCACATAGTCACCTCTGCCATATAGTGACTATGTGAACTGGGTAAGTTATTTAATATCTCTGAGTCTCAGTTCTTCATCTGATAAACTGTTCTATTCATAAGACATCATAGGGATATGGTAAGAAATAAACTATATGATGTGTATACGATTCCCAGTAGCAGAAGGATCTTGGTTTTTACGTGTACAGTCTCCCTTCTGGTTACTGCATAAGGAGCAATATTATGCATCTCCATTTGTTCACACTCTTCCCAAGTTATAGCCTTCCATTTGTTTATTTGAAGTGTAGAGGAAGTGGGAGGGTATTAAAGATCAGGGTGGAAATAAAGGTGTGAGAAGTGTTTGAGAGAGTGAAGTGAAAAAATTATTGATTTTTGGCCCTGCCCCCAAATTTGGGTCCGTGATGTTACTGGCCAAAGGCAAGCTCTTGCAGAAATTGGTGACATTTGGTTTTGGTCTGTTTTTCTTCCAGAGGGACACCTTCCACAGTACGGCTAATCTATAAATTAAGCATCAAATGTTTATTTCCCTCTATTTTTCAACCTCTTCTTTTTGAGCTGAGAAAAGAAAAAGACTGTGTGATTTTAAAGCAATGTTTACCTCTCCTACAGATAAATCAGTATAATGCTGTGTTTTTCATGATGGAATAAACTGCTTTGTTTTCAGCTCATGTATAAGTCATAGGTTGAAGATTGCTCCAAATATCACATCTTGCTAAATACCACTGCACCTGCACCAATACTTCCTGCCTTCATTTTCTGCCATGACCTGGTCATGGTCCTCTCCTCCAGCATCAATTCTGAAAGGCAAGTGTCTGCTGAGAATCCTGTAATATAAATCAATGTGAACACCTGCTTCTGAGAAAGGGCACCCCACACTTCTGTAAATGATGTGTAGCTTTCTCTGGTTGCCAGTATATTTATTACATTAGAAAAAAGAGCTTGACAAAATTCCATGCCAGAGCCCATTGGTGCATAAAGCTCCTAACTATGGAACTGGGTAGTGCCAGTTTTTCACCATTATCCAGTTTTCACTTGTTTAAATAGCCTATTCCATTAACTCAAGGTATGTGTTATGTATCTGCTTTGTGTAAAACACACTACTCTCTGCTAGGAGCAAAGCAAAATGTTTACAACATGACATAATGTTGGAGAGTCACTATTGTTAAGGAGAAAGGACTTGGACTAGAGGACAAAGTGATACAGATATAGATAGATAGATAGATAGATAGATAGATAGATGATAGATAGATAGATAGATGATAGATAGATGATAGATAGATAGATGATAGATAGATAGATGATAGATAGATAGATAGATGATAGATAGATAGATAGATAGATAGATGATAGATAGATAGATGATAGATAGATGATAGATAGATAGATAGATGATAGATAGATAGATGATAGATAGATAGATGATAGATAGATAGATAGATAGATGATAGATAGATAGATGATAGATAGATAGATAGATGATAGAGAGATAGATAGATAGATGATAGATAGATAGATAGATAGATGATAGATATGATAGAGAGATAGATAGATAGATGATAGATAGATAGATGATAGATAGATAGATGATAGATAGATAGATAGATGATAGATAGATAGATAGATGATAGATAGATAGATAGATGATAGATAGATAGATAGATAGATGATAGATAGATAGATAGATGATAGATAGATAGATAGATAGATGATAGATAGATGATAGATAGATAGATAGATGATTGATAGATGATAGATAGATAGATAGATAGATGATAGATAGATAGATAGATAGATGATAGATAGATAGATAGATGATAGATAGATAGATGATAGATAGATAGATAGATGATAGATAGATAGATAGATAGATAGATAGATAGATAGATAGATAGAGAATCAAGTGCCCAATGCCATAGAATTGTGGAAGCATAGAAGTTCAAGATGGAACTTTAACTTCTAGATCTCAAACCCTATACCGGCACCGATTATCAAATTCCCTGCTCAACATTCTTACTGGGTGATCATAAACCCTCTGTTTCTAAATCTCTCTTAAAAGAATTCCCACCCCACTGCCCAAAAGAGAGTGGTCCATTTCATTTCCAAAGAGCTCTAATTATTTTTAAAAGTTATTTCTTGTACTGAGCCAAGATCTTATTCTCTTGGACATAAATTCTGAAATTTGGAGTCATGTAGAAAATATCTAGCTAATGTTTTTCCTCAAGTGAGTATTTAAAACATTTGAGAAATGTTCTTTTTTTTTAATTATACTTTAAGTTTTGGGATACGTGTGCAAAATGTGCAGGTTCATTATATAGGTATATATGTGTCATGGTGGTTTGCTGCACCCATCAACCTGTCATCTACATTAGGTATTTCTCCTAATGCTATCCCTCCTATAGCCTGTAATCCCCTGACAGGCCTTGGTATGTGATGTTCCCTTTGCTGTGTCCACGTGTTCTCATGGTCAACTCTCACTTGTGAGTGAGAACATGTGGTGTTTGGTTTTCTGTTCCTGTGTTAGTTTGCTGAGAATGATGGTTTCCAGCTTCATCCATGTCCCTGCAAAGGACATGAACTCACCATTTTTCATGGCTGCATAGTATTCCATGGTGTATATGTGCCACATTTTCTTTATCCAGTCTATCAATGATGGGCATTTGAGTTTGTTCCATGTCTTTGCTGTTGTGAATAGTGCTATAATAAACATACATGCGCACGTGTCTTTATAGTAGAATGATTTATTATCCTTTGGGTATATACCTAGTAATGGGATTGCTGGGTCAAATGGTATTTCTGGTTCCAGTGCCTCGAGGAATCTCCACACTGTCTTCCACAATGGTTAACTAATTTACACTCCCACCAACAGTTTAAGAACATTCCTATTTCCCCACATCCTCTTTAGCATCTGTTGTTTCCTGACTTTTTATATTCTAACCACAAGTTTTAGTTTCTTCAAGCTAAATATACTCAGTTCCTTCATGTCTTCCTTACTGGCAGGGATTCGAGTGCCCTCATGTCCTAGTTGTTTCCAATGGACATATTCCCATTTGTCTATGCATGTATTTTTCAAAGTGTGACATCCAAATTTGAACACAAAACTACAAATGTACTAACTAATGCAAAGTCACTATTACTTCTCAGCTTCTAGAGACCTATATTTATATTAATCAAATTCATAACAAGGTCATAATCTATTTTTTTCACAATCATATCACACATTAACCTAAGTCTTTCTTGAAAATATTGCTATTCAATCTTACATGGCAATCATTACATCTAAGTGTCATAAAATATAAAACTTACACAAATGTAAGGAATTTTATGTCCAAGTCCTTAAATGTTTCTATATTACATTTCATGGTCTTTGTTATAGGCTAAAATATGCACATATTAAAATCATTTCACATTCTTATTCTGTTTTCTCATATTTGTATTATCCATCCCCACTCCTGATTGCAATCACTTAAAAATTTGATAAACAAGGTATCAAGGTACATATTTAATAAAAAATAAATGGTAGAATTGAGACTGGTCCCATAGTTACCTTTTAGTATCTCCTCTCCAGGCTGGTATCAACCTGATAATATTTATCTCAGAGATCATTATACTGTGAATTTATTTCTCTGTCCTGTTTCTATCTTGTCTTCAAATACTTTGCAAGATACTTAGAAGAGTACCTACCTGAGATTCAGATTAATTCTCTTTTAAGAATACTTCTGGGGCCAGGCAGGTGGCTCAGGCCTGTGATCCCAGCACTTTGGGAGGCTGAGGCAGGTGGATCGCTTAAGCTCAGGAATTCAAGACCAGCTTTGGTAAGATGGTGAGAGCCCATTTCTACAAATATTTTAAAAATTAGCTGGGTGAGGTGGCACTTGCCTGCAATCAGTCCCACCTACTTGAGAGGGTAAGGCAGGAGGGTCACTTGAGCTCAGGAACTTGTAGCATCAGTGAGCTATGACTGTATCAACTCACTCCAACCTCGGCAACAAAGCAAGATGCCATCTCTAAAAAAGTTTAAATAAATAAATAGTACCTCTGATATGTCCCTGTATAAAAATTAGTTTACACTCTAAGTACTAGGAGTGCTTACAAAAGAGAATGAACACTATTAACTGAAGTTGTTTTGAATTAATTTATGAAGAAATTGATACTTCAGTTGAACTTTAGAGGATCTGAAAGATTAAAATATTTGTGGATTGCTAATAGGAGAGTTAAAACATATTTTAGTTGTGGTCTATCCATTGTACCATGTATATAAAATTATGTGTGAATTTATAGGGATTTGTCTGTAATAACTTTAATATGTTAATATATACTATCCTCAAACCACTGAACAAAAAGATAAAATTAATATCCAGTTGGACCTCAACTTTAAAGCCCAACTTAAATATTAATTTCTTAGTGAGAATTTTTTTACCAATTAAAGCAAACTGTAATTAGCTTTCCTTTAAATGTCTAATGTAACTAGTTGTTTGAAGCTCTCATTCTGGTGTTTTATCAAACATCACATCATGTTTATAATTTCACTAGCTCTATTACTATATTGTTGTACAATATATCTCCTCAAGATAAATTGTAAACATCTAGAGAAAAGTCACTATGTCCATTAGTTTTGGGTTTCCTGCATGGTAGCTAGCACAGAAATAGGCTGAATACTGGCTGAAGAAGTGAGCGTAGCCAACATGGCTGTTTTCTGACTATACCACAGGGTTTGTTATGCCTATTTAAATGTACGGTTATGTGTGTGTTACATTTTATATTTTTCCAGTGTAGTTTCTTTTTCTTTTTCTTTTTCCTTTTCTTTTTCTTTTTCCTTTTCTTTTTCTTCTTTTTTTTTTTTTTGTGACAGGCTCTCAATTTGTCACCCAGGCTGGAATGCAGTGGGGTGATCTCAGCTCACTGCAACCTCAACCTCCCAAGCGCAAGTGATCCTCCTGCCTCAGCCCCCTGAGTAGCTGGGACCATAGGCACACACCACCCCACTGCACCTGGCTAGTTTTGTATTTTTTGTAGAGATGAGGTTTCACTGTGTTGCCCAGGCTGGTCTCGAACTCCTGAACTCAAACGATCCACCCACCTTGACCTACCAAAGTGCTAGGATTACAGGTGTGAGCCACCATGCCTGGCCTCAGTGTAATTTCTAATTAATAGTTGAAATGCAGAAATTAAAGCTTAACTTTAATTTCTATTTTAATATAATATATGTAACTTGGAAACCATCGGGTTCACATATGTAACAGTAAATATTATTACATCAATGCCAACACCATTGTATTCATTTGCACTTCTGGCATTGCACTGTATTGTGTTGTATTGTATTATATTGCATTCATTTGCACTTCAGCTTGGAATTCTGTGCTTTTAAATGTGTTTATCCTATCTCAATAATGAGGTAGAAAGTAATTGAGAACAAACGTTAGTCTTAAATATATAGGTAATTCCTTAAAACACACAACAAAGTTCTCTGTTTTCAAAGTATGCTGAAAGTATTTAAGTAACTGCTATACTCATGAGGCTTATATTTTTCCAATCATGCTCTATTTTTTCAGTTAGGATTTGCTAATGTATCATTTTATTCATTTTCAGTCTATTTATGCAAAAGTCATTTTTAAAAGGACCTGCTCTATGTCAGCGTTTCCCCTTTTCCTTTAAAATTACACCTGCAGTTTTAAATGGAGATGTCAGCAAGTTGTTATTCAAAAGTACAGAATGTCCTACATTGGGAGCTAATAGACTCGGTTTTATCTTTGGCTTTACTGTCAATTAGTGTGTGACCTTGGATATGTCACATTGCCTTGCTAGTTTTAGTTTGATTTTCCATAAAGTAGGGAGATTGGGTCAGGCTGCTTTTAAGGAAAAATCAGTTGCTGTCGCTCTTTGAATTGCTTAAGACTTCCCTTCCATCTTTGATTTTCACGTGTCCTTTTTTGAAAGTGGTGAAGCCTGAGAACTTCTAGGAAGGAAATAGCTTATGGTTTTTCCCATAACTATGAATATTGGTGTAAGAACTCACTTAGAATATGACTGTTTATTCCTCTAGAATTACCAGCTACAGGATAATATGAATCCTCAACTTATGTCTTCACAAGAAATGATGAAAATTTAATCTTTGATTTTGCTACAAAAAAATTAGAAGTAAATATTTGAACGGTACAAAACTGTAGGACCTGAAGACTTCTCCGGAGCTTCTTATAAATACAACTGTAAAATGCATTTTTGTATTTTAAAAAATGTGCTTCTGTTCAGAATAGCAAAGACTTGGAACCAACCCAAATGCCCATCAATGATAGACTGGATAAAGGAAATGTGACACATATAAACCATGGAATACTATTCAGCCATAAAAAGGATGAGTTCATGTCCTTTGCAGGGACATGGGTGAAACTGGAAACCATCATTCTGAGCAAACTAACACAAGAACAGAAAACCAAACACTGCATGTTCTCACTTATAAGTGGCAGTTGAACAATGAGAACACATGGACACAGGGAGGAGAACATCACACACTGGGGCCTGTCAGGGGATTGGGGGCTAGGGGAGGGATAGCATTAGGAGAAATACCTAATGTAGATGACAGGTTGATGGGTGCAGCAAACCACCATGGCTCATGTATACCTATGCAACAAACCTGCACATTCTGCACGTGTACCCCAGAACTTACAGTATAATAAAAAAATGTGCTTATGATTAGGGCACATGACACAGTTTGACTGTCAGGATAAGTTATGCACCTGTGAAATGCAGAATGCATCCAAACTGTCACACAGAATACCACCTTGCATCTCCACAGAGGGTGCTGCTAATTGACACACTGGAAAAAATCTCCCGTAAAGGATGCTCTATGGGATTGCAATGCAATTAGAAGGGGTTTTTTGTTTGTTTGGTTTGGTTTTCTTTTGCTCATCTCATCTCCATGTATGTCATAAATGTCTCCATTTCTTGAGTTTGGTGAGTTGCATAAGGAGCAAGAAGTAAAAATTATCAGAATCATTTCAACTGCTGGGAAAACCGGATTAATACTGGCTGTTAAAAGCTGTTAATTGCAGTTTACAAAAGAGAAATCCCTTATCTTTGAAAGTTCACTTGCTTGAGTGACTCATTCTTCCTGGGAGGGATTAATGCTTAATTAAAAAAAGATGCTAAACAATCTGATGTGCTTCCTGAATGAAAATCTCACCTTAGTTTTAAAGATTTTTAACAAGGTAATATGCTAATTATTTAATGAATGATTTGTGCTAGGCACTAGAGATGTGTTAAAATAGCAGTGCTTATCGCGTTTGGCACAGCTCCCAGAAATCAGTCCACTGAGTGTTCTAGGATTTGGTGCCAAGCCTGTTTTTTGTTGTGCTTGGTGCTTGGTTTTGTTTTCCACCTTTGAGTGTAAACATGTTTGTCAAGGTACACTCTTAGGGAAGCAGAGAGGAACAGGGAGGGAAAGCCTGGTGGTCAAGGAAGTGAGGGTCAGGGAGGAAGAGAAGAGAGGAAGAAAAAGCAGGCAGAACTCCCTTTTATCTTTGGACTGTGACTGCATTGTACTGACAAATACCTGGAAATATCTGTACTCCAACCTTGCTGTAATAAGGATGTAAAGAAATTAGGAAAAGTAGTATGTATGCCTCAGAGAAAGGTGCAGGGTATTGCAAGCCTGACTTCACACTTTGCTTGGCTGTCAGGGGGCTTTCTCCTTCACAACAATACCCCAATGTTTTGGTAGGCTGACTCCAGTTCACTTTACTAAGTGGGGAGGCATGGGTGGAATGCCAGGTATGTCTACATAGCAAAGCAGTGCAGGCAGGCTGACGCCAGGAGAGAATAGGCAGGTACCTATTGAGTTACAGGATTTCTACAAATCTAATCCGCATGTAATGTGAGACTTATTGCAGAGCCAGCCTCTGCGAGGGTTGTGAAGTCTGAGGATATGAACAGTCTCAGGACCAAAGATCCCAGTTAACCCATTGAAATCCAGCTTCAGTTGACCAAAACTAATAGCCTCTTATCCTTGTAATGCTATCTAAGGATGACAGTAATTAGAAGTTGCTTGCAATTGTATAAGAATACTCAGCGTAAGATATTATTGAACAGAGATATTTAATATGCCTGCAATATAGTGAATACACAATACAGCCAAAGCAACCAGGGCTATTTTAAGTTGCTCTCTATTTACTATGTATGACACTGGATGGTCTATACATTACTAATGATAACTATCTATAATTTACGGTAAATTTTTGCATGTGATAAGTTTGCTAGGAAAATTTAAAACAGTAACTTGTTTATTAGTATTTAAAAAATATTTGCTTAAGGGAGACATTTGTTTTCTGGGACATCTTCATTAATTATTGTAATAAATTGATGATAAATTTATTAATGGAAGGAAATCAGAATTACCAATATAAATAGAAAAAAAGGCCCAGGTACTGAATTACCAAATATTTATGATGCATGTCATACACTTTTCTTGTTGATCAACCAAGAAACCTCTTAGGAAAGTGGTAAAGGAAATGAAAGTGTTGTTTCTATACTTAATGTATGATCATAAGAATTTTCTAGATTAAGTTATATAGATTAAAAATGACCAGTCTTCAAGCCATTCGATAATTATACAAAGATAGGACAATTGTTCTTTGTCAATTGTGATAAAACTCCAACCAAAACTCAAAAGCCCACATTACAAATATTTTTATGATCAATTAGCTAATAAATAACATTTAACCTCAGAAATATTTCAAGAGGCATGACTCCACTTACCTTCAGTGTTTCTTACATGTTGATATCGTCTCCACAAGCATTTATGTTCATCATCATATTTAGGCACCTTGAATACATTGGCAACATCTTCTTCTAGAGTTTTGTTTATTAACACAAAGATACCAACATCAAGTGTTCAAAAGTCTATATACTGATACAAAAATAAGTGTCTTCTGTGGTCTATATCTTGTAACAGGTACTTTAGGTATGTATATTATTTATGCACTTATTATACACTTATTTTCTACACTTTTATGATTCTCAGTGTTAGCATGAAGAAATTGAGGCCCATATGTGTTACTAGTGAGTAACACATGCAGACATTAACCCAAGACAGTTGATTCAAAGCCTATTTAGAGCAGTGTTAAATGTGGGAGGCAATATAGCACTACCCCAAAAAGGCTAAGGATGAGGATAACATTAGACTTGTTATCTGGAGCTCTGGATTGAAAAATGTCACTTCTACTTCCTAACTTTTGAACTGACAAATTGCTGTGTCTCTATGTGCCTCAGTGTCCTTGCCTTTAAACAGGAATAAACTTACATGATGACACTTGTGTAAGAATGAAGTGAGAGAATACTAATGAACACAACTGTGCAGACAATGTGAAGTGACTGACTGTAATGGTAGCTCTGCTCTGTATCATTACACGCACGTCTCTCTATGAGTCTTAAGCCGGGTACTGTTCCAATATACACATACCACATCGCAAGAGCAATCCTCTGTTTTAAACATAGGTGAGGTAGAGAGGGATCAAAAACCATATTCCCTGGCTCCTGGCTGAACTGCACAGCTCTTGCAGAATTTACTGAAGGAGATTGCCTCTGAACCTCCTTCTAGGAGGTTGCAAGTTACCTTTTAAGTTGATTTGTGACACTAAAGCCAATCCAATCCTAATTTCATTCACTCCCCCACTCTGCTTGCTTCTTTCAAGCTATTGCCAATATTATCCCTGTTTAATCTTTGTGGTAGATAAGAAGATACTATTAAATCTTGGACTACTGAGTGGGCCTCTTGGAAACTGCAATCAGTATCTGACAAAAGAATGTGGAGAGATAGTCTAAGCAGCTTTTTTTTTAAACCAAAAACATTGATTAAAACTAACAAATTAAGGCCATTTACCAAAATGACATCTGTTTAATAGTGCTCCTAATCCCCAAGTTATTAATGTTTTTAGTGTTCGGTAAAGATAAGAATTCTCCAGAGTTACTGAGTAATTTTACTGGATGATAATAGTCTATATTAATTGCTGCTTTATGTTTTCAATATGGCAAAAAATATTTTTCTTTTTCTTTAGGCCAGACTCATATTTCAAATATCAAATATATCTCTATAGTTATATTTCTGTATTTTATTGATGCTAAATTTAAAATTTCCAAAGAAAATGTAGTTTAGAATAGTTTCTTTCTATAATAAAGCAGATTAAATGCTTATAAATTGATGTTTTAGAGAAAACCTATAAAGATTTAAAAGTGAAGATTAAAATACCTTAGCAATAAGTAATATCTAAGTCTTTTAAAAATTCAATTCCATGATAAATGTTTCATGTGCACTCAAAAAAATGTGTATTCCATTGTTATTGGGTGGAGTATTTTAGAAATATTAATTAGGTTAAGTTGGATGATAGTGCTATTTATCATTACCATAAACTTGTTGACATCCTGTCTATTTGTTCTATCAATTATTGAGAGAGTTATTGAAATCTACTTCTATAATCGTAGATTTATCATATCTGTTTCTTCTTGCAGTTGTATCACTTTTGCTGCATGTATTTCAAAGCTGTCTTTCTAGGTGCATAATTGTTTAGGATTATAATAAATTGATCCTTTTTTTGTTATGAAATGACCGTCTGAATCCTGGTAATGATTTTGGCCTAAAATCTACTTTGTTCTATATTAATGTAACCATACTCTCTTTTCATTAGTGTGGGCATGGGCATTCTTTTCTCCCATCCTTTTACTCTTGTTCTATTTGTATCATTATATTTAAAGTGCATTTTTTGTAGGTAATATATACCTATTTTTTAAATCCAATCTGGTTTTATTTTTTATCCAATCTGATAATATCTGCCTTTCAATTGTGGAGACCATTTATAATCAGTGTGATTATTAATATAGTTTTACATATACTGCATTCCTCTTATTTGCTACTGTATTTCATCCCTTCTTTGTTCCCTTTTTTCTCTTTTTCTGGCTTCTTTTAGATTGAATGTTTTTATAAAGCCATTTTATCTCTTTTGTTGGTTTATTAATTACAACTCCTTGTTACTTAATTTTGTTAGGCTGTGTAGTTTGTATATTTCAAATGATATTACACTACTCCGTATACAGTATACTCTCATTCCTCCTTTCCCAGTTTTTATGTTCTTGCTGTTGTACATTATTTTTAAACTTAAATTTTAAACTTATAAACTCTAAACTATTTTATTAGCTTTGATTAAATAATTACATATTAAGGTAATTTAAATGATAAAAAAATACTTATCTAGTTATTATTTCAAGTGGTCTTCATTCCTTTGTGTAGTTCCACAAAGGATTTCATCTAGTGTTATTCATTCATATTTCATCTAGTATCATTTTTCTTCTGCTTGAATAAATTCTTTAAACATTCTTTGTAAAACAGTAGTTCCCCTTTATGCAAGTGGGATCCATTCCAAACTCCCAGTGGATGTCTGAAACTGCAGATAGTACCAAACCCTACATAGACTATGTTTTTTCCTATACATATATACCTATGATAAAGTTTAATTTATGAATTTGGTACAGTAAGACATTAAAACAGTAATAATAATATAGAACAATTATAACATTATATTTAATAAGTTATATAAATGTAGTCTTTCTCTTTGTCTCTCAAAATATCTTAATATTTTTGAACCATGGTTTACTACCAATAACTGAAACTGCAGAAAGTGAAACTGTGGATAAGGAGGGCTGCAGTACAGGTTTGCTAGTGATTAATTCTTTCAGCTTTCATGTCTTTATATTTCCTTAGCATTAGAATAGTATTTTTGCTGGGTATAGAATTCTTGGTTGACAGCTGTTTCTTTACCTTAAAGATGTTGCTCCACTATCCCCTTATTTGTATTATTTCTAATGAGAAGTCTGCTATAATCCTTATTTTTGTTCCTTTGTATGTAATATCTTTCTTTTCTGCCTGCTTTTAAGATGTTCTATTTACCGATGTTTATGATCAACTTGATTATGAGGTGCCTTGGTGTAGTTTTCTTCATGCTTCTTATGCTTTGAGTTCATTGAGCTTCTTAGATCTAAGATTTTATTGTTTTCATTATATTTGGAATAGTTTGGGCCATTGTTTCTTCAAATTTTTTTTTCTGCACCCCTTCTCTTCAGGCATGTCAAATGTGTTTATATTAAGTGACTTGAAGTTACCCTTCAAGCTACTGAGGCTCTGTTCATTTTAAAATTTTATTCTTGTTTTCTTTTTTTTTCATTTTGGATAGTTTCTATTGCCATATTTTCAAGTTCACTAATCTTTTCTTTTATAGAACTTTATTTGCTATTAATCCCATCCAGTGTATTTTTTCATCTCAAACATTGTAGTTTTCATCTAAAAAATTTGATTAAGGTCTCTATATTTTCTACATTTCTACTTAACTTTTTGAACATATAGAATACAGTTAAAATAACTATTCTAATGCCTTTGCCTGTTAATTGTAGCATCTTTGTCAGCTCTGGGTCAATTTCAGTTGATTGATTATTCTCCTCATTATGAGTTATGTTTTCCTGCTTCTTTGCATTTCTGGATCTCTTTGACTGAATGCCAGATATTGTGAAGTTTTGCATTGTTAGGTGAGGGATATCTTGTACTTCAATAAATATTCTTGAACATTGTTCTTGGATGCTAACTTACTTGGAAATAGTTCAATCATTTGGGGTGTAATTTATGATTTTTGGATGAGTTTCGAGAAATTCTTATTCCAGAGCTAATTGTTTTTTACTTCTAATCAAGGTCTTATTGAGTACTCTACCCAATACTTTTTGAAATCTGAGGTTTTTCAGAGTGGATAGTAGAACCAGGCACTCTCCCAGGCCCTAAGTGAGCAGTGGGCAATGTTTCCTTGAGTCATTTCACTGGTTCTTTTCCGAGCTTCAGGTAGTTTCTTCACAGGCATGTGCTGATCAGTACTATGCTGAATATTCAGTCGGCTTTCTGTAGATCTCAGAGTTTCCCATTTGCATAATGCTCTCCTCCCTAGTATTCTTGTGAACATTTGCCACCTTGGTTTTGCCAGATCCTCTGCTGTGTCTCCTCCATCCACAAATATCCCCAGACTCTTTCTGGGTTGCCCCTTGCTATGGTTTGACCTGGAAACTTTTGCAAGGTAGAAAGATGGGAAAATCATAAGGTTCATCTCTTGTGTCCCTTGTCTCTTGGGGATTACTGTCTTTTGCAGCATAGTATCTAGTGCCTTGAAAAAAAAACCACTGATTTATTTTATATGTTTGTTTTCATTGCATTTGTCTGGAAGATAATCTAGTCCCTATCCATCTAACCCAGAATGGGACAAAATTAAATTTCTATACCAGACGGAGAAATGCACAAATTCTAGAAATAGATTCTAGAAACTGGAAATGCTCCTGCCAATTATTAGCTGTATAGTTATAAACATTAATATATAAGACATTAAGTAGTTTTCACAATATCACACACAATTAGTTACATTGTCATTGCTGTTACTATTATTTTTATATAAGGAAATTGAAAACCAGAGAGGTTATCATAGTGTGACAAAATCAGAGACCACTATCGATCTGGGCAACAAAAGAGAATTGGTTTGACTGTCAGTTGTTTTCTCTGTCTGGTTTGTGACCTGTTCTAAACTGAAAGCACAAAACCAGATATCAGCCTTGGGAAACAGGCCTATTTAACAGCTCCTCAAGCATAGAACCATGTTAATTAAATGGAAAATGTTAAGGATAGGTATAAGTTTAACAAGTGAATAAGGAATTTATGAACCATGCCCATGTTCTTAAACTGCTCATTTTACTACCTTGGCATTTCTTCAGTTCTTTCTTCTAGAAAATCACCTATAAAAAAATGCAAAGAGATACTAATTCACATGGCAGATTAACAGTCTTGTAGAAAACCCCAAGTCTTACCCCACCTAACATATTTATTTAAAAAGTAAAAAGCTTGTTAACTCTAAGACAGCATTTCCAAAAACATATTCCATAATCATGGCCATGAAATAAGAAACTTTCTGAGCTAAATATTTGTCTTCTCAAAACTAAGAAGCTTTCTTTACTGTGGATTTTTCAATCTTAAGATATGAATGGATACTTTGCATTTCTAAGAGCGTGAATAAAATACACATCTTTCACCCAATTTGCTTTTGGAACCTTCATCTCAAGACAAGTATTCTATGAATAATAAGCTGGGAAAAGTTGATCTAGGAAATAAATTCTATGGTTAAATTATCAAGTACCACAAAATTTTGGTGGAAGGAATTTTTGAGGCTAAAAACTGTTTTTGAGACACTAAGAGAGTTAACAACTTCAGTCCTTGCAAAGCTGGCTATATGGACTTGTCAGATCGATAGTTTTAACAGTATCTTTCTAAAAGGTCTTCATGAACACTGTCCTTGAACAAGAGGAATTAATAGAAATTTTTACCCATGATGCTTTCCATGCAGGAAGTATTGCTCATAAGTTAACGCTGAAATTGTATTTTGGGGAACAAAGAGGAAAAGCCTTAGATGGGTGGCATAAGAAGAAGGAATTAGGGGTTTGTTTTCATTTCCTTCCAAAGTAATTGCCTAAGGAGCTTTTTATATCATCAGGAAGTACACTAACAAATGGCTTTCATGACTTTTGCTAATCACTTTATTAATGTGTTAGCCAGATTTTAAAATATGCAGTAGTATTAATATCCGAGGAGAAAAACTTTTATTGTGTATAAATTACAAATTTTCTATCTCAATTGCAGTTGCATTTTAATATTTCCTTTCCAGAAAAGCCCTAGTGCATATTCTTCAGGGAGCAATTCTGCACTCTTAAGGGAGTGAACTGAATGACCTAATGGGTCCTTCCATCTTTAATTTCTGTAATTCAGGAAAGCCTCATAAAACACAAGCTTCCTTTGTGAATTAACTTTTCTCTGAAAGTATTGAAACTACTTTCTTGCTCTCTTTGGAAGTACTTAAAAATGCTTAACAATATTAGAAATATTTACTGGACCCACACTGAAAAAAATAAGCTAAATTATACTCCATAGTTCAAGTGTAAATCTTTCAAAAGATATAACCTCTCCAGACGTTTTTTAATTATAGGAAGCCAGCCATTCACAACACCAAGAAATGTAATTTTAGGGAGAAAGAGTCTAAAACAAGAATCAAATCAAGCTAACAACTAATTATGAAATATATTTTATGTATAAATTTTATGCATAAATATCATGGTTAAAAGAACAAAAGCATTTGCTAAAAACTCAAAAGAGGTATTACATCCATGTTTTAAAATTGCTAGTAAATGTAATAAAATATATAAAAAAATTTTTGTTAAAAATTGAATATGTGCTAAAGACAATGAAATATTTAGAAGAAATATAAGTCAGAGCTATTTATCATACATGTTTGCTACTTAGGAGGGAACATAAAACCTATGGTCATAGGATAGTCACAACATTATAAATCATGAACTAAAGCATAAGAGAGGTCCATTGAAGCTTCAAGAGTGGGAGCATGCATAAAGATGAAGGAGTTAAGTTATTTGAAGCTTCTGTTTCTTCCTCCTAGAATAGTTGGTTAAATATCAGTTGAGACTAAAATCTTTTTCCTAGGCTCGTGCAAGAGGTTAGGAGTTCCAAGAACCACAATACCAACTGCAAAACAGTGCACCTTTGTGTTTTTCCCTAGGGATTAGTGGCATTTATGTTTACGTGTTTACACAGAGTGCATTATCTTTTTATGATTATAATTCTAAACCAGCATGAAAATGCATTTAAATAATCAAAATTATAACTTTAAAAACTATTTAGACAACTCTCTTTTTTAGACATGGGGCCTCACGTTGTTGCTCCATAGTACAGTGGCTATTTACAGGTGCTGTTTCAGCTCACTAAATCCTTGAACTCTGAGGTTCAAGCAATCCTCCCACTTCAGCTTCCTGGGTAGCTGGGACTATAGGTAGGCTTAGACAATATTAATGGATTAATAGTAGCCCTGTTGTGTGACATAATAGAAAATGTGAAGTGGTTTCCAAATGCATGTTACTGAGTAATTCTTAATGTCATTTGATGGTGGTAAACCATGAAATAATTTAATTTTTTGCAGATGTCTTCCCAAAGTCCAAATATAAAGCTACACCAAATTGACAGCATATTTTGTATGGGCTTTGGACAGAAGAAATATTAGAGAATGACATTAACAGGTTTAAAAAATACTAAAGAGTCCAGCAACAGATGACTGGATAAACAAAATATGGCATATAGCTAAAATGAAATATTATTTAGCCATAAAAAGAAATAGTTTTGATACATGATACAACATAGATGAACCTTAAAAAAATTTTGCTAAGTGAAATAAGCTAGAAACAAACCACACATATAGTATGATTCCACTTATGTGAAATATATAGTAGGCAAATTCGTTGCTATAGCAAGTAGATTTCAGGTAACTAGAGACTGTAAGGAGGGAATGGGGAGTTATTGCTTGATGGTTATAAAGTTTCTGTTTGTATTGATGAAAGGGTTTGGAAATAGATAGTGGTAATGATTGCACAACATTGTGGATATAATTAATGCTACTGAATTATACTCTTAAAGTTGTGAAAATGACAGTTTTTATGTTATGTATATTTTAATACAATAAAAATGTTTAAAAAATAATTAGGAACTTTTTCTTGCCTTACCTTTTGGCATAAAAAGGGTTACTATTTATTTCATCCTTATGTCTAAGAGATTGTAAACTATTAATAAAAGCCACCTACTCTGTAGACAGTAGCCATGAGAATAACTTACTTTGATTAGTAGCCTATGTTTGAGAGAGGTCTCAAACATAGGCTACTCCTATCTCAAACATAGGCTACTCCTATCTCAAAAAGATAGGAGCATTGATAAGAAGTGAGTTAGAAGGCGAGCATGCTAAAGACCTTCAACTCACGGGAACAATGGATTAAAACACTGCAGTTATAGCATTTTCTGGGGCATTAAGTTCTTTGGTAGAAAGGAAAGAAATGATGCAGTTGATGCAGAAGAAAGGGCTAAGAATAATATCGACATTTTAGCCTTAATTCTGTTGCTTTCTACATCTAGTAATTCCAGAGACTCACTTCTCTGGGTCTTCGTTTTCTCGCTTGTAATATAAAAGGGCTAGATGAGTATTCTTAGATTTTATCTCAGTTGTAAAATTTGGATAGTCAATCCAAGACATTGTGATCAATGATAAATTACTTGTTGAAACCAAATACACATTTAAATCAAATTTTCATAACTTTGATAAAATTCTAACATCTTATCCATTGCTGTCAGCTAATAAGCTTACAGTTCAGAAATTTGATGTTGTCATTTGACCTGCTAACGAGTTAATTTTTTCACGTAGCCTCATTTCCCAATTTAAAACAACATAAATTGATAATTTTATCATGATGCTTATAAAATTCTCTATCGACATATTCTTCTAAGAACAGGGTGTGGCATTGAAGCATGGAGACTACAGAACATAACCAAACTGTACGCATGTGTTCAATTGTATTTTTGACCACATGACTGCTCAACTTGGAAAATAATGATTTACAAACTCACTGGCAATTATTATGGTCTGATAAAGTTAATTAAAGATTCTCCTCGTGCAGTATTTCCAATATCATTTTAGTCTTCCTCACAAAATGGTCACAAAGATATCTTAAACTCCACAGTTTGATTAGATCATCTATCCACACACCTATTAACCCTTCCAGATCCATCTCACATCATTGCCCAGAGTGTTTTTGAAACTCTCACCAAACAAAGCACTTGTAGAAGGTAAAAGCTAGCATGTGTTCTAAAGTCTGCTTCTTTATTTCACAGTAGGAGCCTATGAGCCATATGTTTTTGAGGCTGAAAGTGACAATGGCAAGAATAATCCCATGCCATTCTCAACACAATTTCTAAATTTTGCCCTTCAAATGTGTCTTTAATGTGTAAAATTCGTTATTACTATTTGAAATGTTTTTACCTCTTTAGATGTTTTGGTTTATTTAGGTGTTATATCCCCCAATAATGTTTCTAAAATAAGGAAATTATGTCTTCTAATGATTATTTTGATGCTACCCTAATATAGAAGCTATGGCATCACACAGTGGATATTCATTTTGTTGCTCCATCTGTATTTTTCTGCTGTCTTTGTTTTCTTTAGCATATTGTGAGGCTAGTTCTTAAAAGAGACCTCAGTGGCAAAGCCGGGCCTGGTGTTCACAAGGCATATCAGCAAACTCACAAGAATGATGGGTTCTGGTCTGACTTTTTATCATATTACCTCAACCCCAGGATATAGGTTTTCTAGCTTCCATAATCTACGATACCGCCAACCAGACCTGGGATTGAGTATGTCCAGATGGCCTTTTAGTGATGGCACAGGGTGGTATGACCCACTCTATAATTTTCATTAATTTACCACCTAATGTCCCAGAATTCCTCCATTCTCCTCAGGATCAGAACCTTGTCCTTTACTGCCCCTCATGGTCTTTGAACCTTACCACTTCCTACAATACTTCCCCATGATCTTTTTCCAGGAGGACCCCACAGTAATGTGGGTGTATCTTCTAGTAAGCAAATCCTTATTTATTTTTCCAAATTAGGGTACTCAATTATATCTCTCACAACCAGACCTCACACACTCAGCCCTCCAAAATGTGTAATTGGTACAGAGTAGTTGTTTAACAAACCTCTATTTCATAGCTGAATGACTGCATTATGTCTTAGATTACTATTCTCTGTGAATACTGGGCCTCTGAACTTGGCTTAGTTCTCTCCATGTTCTGACTCTACCCTCTGTAGAGTCCTTATCCTGTTTTCCATGTCTGTCTCTGATATTCAGAAGGAAAACTATATTTATTTTTCAAAGTTTATCTTTTGGTATTGTAGAATCATTTTAAGGTAATTGTTGACATCATCACTTCCTGCCTTAATACTTCAGCATGCATTTGTAGGAACCTGTTCTCTTACATAAATCACAATAGCATTACCACACTTAAAGAAAATTAACAATAATTGAATCACATCATATAATTGGTTTCATATTTAAATATCCCTATGTGTCCCCAAGATGTCTTTGATAGGTTTCCTCACTTACAGGATTATCAAGATTCAGTTTTTTGACACACATTGCATTTGCTTGAATGTCTTTTTATTATTTGAAGTCGAGAACAGACCCTCAAGCTTTTTGTTTAATGAGGTTGTTGGTTTTTTTTTTTTCCTTAGAATTTAGGACAGTAGTCTTTTAGAATGCCCCATGTTCTAGCTTACCCCGATGGCTCCTTCATGATTAGATTTAGGTTAAATATTTTTGACAAAGCCCTACATACTAATGATGCCAACTACTTCTTATTGCAGAGTATAAGGAACACAGAATGTCTAGTCTTTCTGTTGGGAACACTGAGTTTGATCATGCTGTTAAGGTAGGGACTGCTGGAACTCTCCATTTCCAAAGTTATACTCTTTCCAGTGTGTTGGTAGGTAATCTGTGGTGTGATATTTTTAAGACCATACGACCATCGTCTTCCCCAACAACCTATTTTCCCCTGATTTTGACATCTATTTATGATCTGCCTGAATCACGTATTACAAGAGAGCTTTGAAAACAGTGATTTTCTAATTCTGTCATCTCTTTTATATGTATCATCTGTAGAAAAGAAATAAAAAGTTTTCCTGTTTTCTTGCCTCTTCTATCTTTTTATTTTTCACTCACAATATAGATTCTTTACATTTAAAGTAATATAATCCATTACCATCATTATTCTTTTAGGTGACATTTCTGAGCCCCTTCAAGAAAGCTTCTGGTTCCTTTTTAGTACTATTTCTCCCCATTTTTTTGTATGTTTTGTGGCTTTGTTTTCTTTAAGTTCTCTTTAATAAATAAGAGTGCATTATCATTATTTGTAATCACAGATGAATAAATAAAAATATACTTTATATACTTCAATTTTAGTTTCTTATCAAATTCATGAGTATCATCCAAGATAAAGATTCAATAATATAAAATCACTAAGTCTGATTCAATAACATTTTGTTTTATGGTATATTTTATTGACAGCTTATTAGGAATTTGGAATGAAAGCAATACGGCTTCTGAAGTCTCATGATGGGACACAGAAATACTCATTTCCATTTTCTGAAACTCATTCTGTCATTCTTTTATAAAAATTTTGTAAGAACCTAAGCTGGTTCTATTTCATATATTTTATCTGCAAAATTTGCTTATAAGCAAAATTTCTGAAATAAGTATGTGCTTTTTATGTTAAGATGTTATGTTTTATATGCACATTTTCATATATGTATATTTGTTACATGCAATGTACACATATATCAAGAATATTTCATCTACACTTCTGCCTTCTGGTAGATTTTATTTTATTATTATTGTTTTTCTTTTTTGAGACGTAGTCTGGCTCTGTCACTCAGGCTGGAGTGCAGTGGCACAATCTTGGCTCTCTGCAACCTCTGCCTCCTGGGTTCAAGCGATTCTCCTGCCTCAGCCTCCCGAGTAGCTGGAGGACTTCGGGTGCATGCCAGCATGCTCAGCTAATTTTTGTGTTTTTAGTAGAGATGGGGTTTCACCATGCCAGCCAGGCTGGTCTTGAACTCCTGGCCTCGTGATCCCCTGCCTCGGTCTCCCAAAGTGCTGGGATTACAGACATGAGCCACCACGCCTGTCTAGATTTTATTTTTATAAACAAGAAAATAGTGTGAAATTCTTTGAAAATGTTGGTGTGCAAACAACTTAGATAATAAAATCAGGAAAATTGCAATGGTATTTTTAATATATAGCCAGGACTCCAGCTGAGAAAAGAAAGAATGAATCCCCTGACTTGGTCCAGAGGACAGCTTGAAGAGGTGAACGCAAGAGAGTGTGGGAGGCCTAGAGCATTTGGAGGAAGTAGCCTCACTCAGTCTTGAGAAGTTACCCCAAAACTCCACAAACAGGACAAAAGAATACCCAGGAATGAAGAGGAGGAACGGCTTTCATGCACACAACTTCCCATACCTAATTCAGGATCTTGTGAAGAAGTAATGAACCAATCATGTAACATGCATGGTAAGTGACCATTTTATAGTTATTGCTATCATCATCGTGGTTGTTATTGCTATTGCCTTGAAGTCTGTGCCAGGGACCCACAGAAACCACATTAACTAACATATATTTTCATCAACCAAGTACTAGAGATTGTTTTCTGGTGCTTTTCTGCTTTTATCTTCATAAAACTCTGCCAGAAAGGGAATGTTATAAATGAGGATCCTGTGTCCTCAGCCAGTAAGGTAATATGTGACTGCAATGTAGTAAGCAGAATAACCAGAGTTTGAATCTTGGCTTCCCTGAACCTTACTCAGGAAGATTGTAGGAAGAAGAAAAATATACAGGAAGGAAGGGTATCTTCAATTTTCATACCATTTTCTTGCTAGTAGAAGAAAGCCCTGGGATACAGGAGAGGAGACGGAGGCTTCCCAGTGGCTCATGTTGGACATGCAGGACAAGGTCAGCTTCATGAAAGATGGGAGAGGTTGCTGGGCCCTATGCAGGACCACACTGGTGTGACACCTGTGGGGATGAAAAGGCTAGTAAAGTAAAAAAAATAATAGGAAAGCGGCATCCTAGCCCTATCAGCCAGCACAAAAGAGCAACAGAGAAAACATAGGCAAACAGAATTTGAGCTAAATAACACACGGTGCAGCGTCAAAGAAGGTGCTACATTTCAAATGCAGATTCTTGTCAGATGCAGCAATTCTATGTGCACCCAATTTAAATAAATACTTATCTGTGTGTGATTGTGTGCATATACAAAGATGTACATCACAGCAATATTGGAGACAATACAAATGTCCATTCATACTACAGACTGTTAGGCAACAGTAAAAAGTAAAAAAGCTAGATTAATATATTTCAGCAAGAAAAATTGTCCACCGGACACTATTATTTTTAAAATACAGATACATTGTAGACTTTTTAAAACTTTAAATCCTCCGCATTTTAAATTTATGTATTAAATTAAATGATGAGAACAAATTTATGTATTTTTATGCTATTGAAAATGAGTAAATAAATACCTAAGAGAAATCTGTTTTTTCAGCAGCTTTAGTGAAAGATACTTGGAAACAACTGATTGTGTTGTCACTGTCGAGGAGAGTGAAGAAGTTTATCATTCTTACCTCCGCAAAGGTAAAATACCTTTGTGTTCCATAAACTGATGCTGTAAATAACTTGCAAACAACTCCCAAGGAGAAGCCTAGAATGGGGAACCAGCTTTGTCGTAGGTAAGACAAACGTCTGTTTTGTAGGACAATGCCTTTTTGTGGAAGGGCAGATTAACTTTTTATTTCGTTCATCTTCACTTTTTATTCATGATATTATTCAACGATGTTGCATGCCTATTCTGTGCCAGGCACAGTGCTAGTCTCTGCAACTGCAGTGATTATTGGTACAATCTTTGGGCTATCATAGGTATTGTAGCAACTTGGTATATTTTCATTCACTCACTGCACAATAAAAATACACCTAATAATGTATCTACAATACTCTTTCTTCCATAGTGATGTCCTTTTGATGATAAAAGAAAAGTGTGCATTATTGTTTCTGTTGGTACAAAAAGGGATATTATGATAACTTATAATTAACAATTTAGGGCCAAACGTGGTGGTTCATGCCTCTAATCCCAGCACTTTGGGAGGCTGAGGCAGGTGGATCACCTGAGGTCAGAAGTTTGAGACCAGCCTGACCAACATAGTGAAACCTCATTTTTACTAAAAATACAAAAATTAGTTGGGCATGGTGGTACATGCCTGTAGTCCCAGCTACTAGGGAGACTGAGGCAGGAGAATTGCTTGAACCCAGGAGTCAGAGGTTACAGTGAGCTGAGAGCACATCACTGCACTCCAGCCTGGGCAACAGAATGAGACATTGTCTCAAAAAAAAAAGAAAAAAAGAATTAATATCTTAGAATTGGATATTTTACAAGGCAAAAAAAAATGTTTTTTAAGTAGTCTAGGCTAGGCACAGTGACTCACACATGTAATCCCAACACTTTGGGAGGTTGAGGCAGATGGATCCCTTGCACTCAGGAGTTCAAGAGCAGCCTGGGCAATATGGCGAAAACATGTTTCTACGAAAAATACAAAAATTAGCTGGGCATGACAGCTCATGCCTATGATCCCATCTATTTGGGAGGCTGAGGCTGCACACCAGCTTATGTGACAGTGAGACCCTGTCTCAAAAACAAAACAAGCAATCTACTTAAATAAGCCAGTGGTAGGTATCTGAAAATGTTTTCAGTCATCTGGACACATGCTGACATCGCAGGGCCTTTCCATTTAATAGGTAAATTGCCATAGAGAAACTGCATTTCTAGGGATGTTATCTGCGAATGTTTCCCAGGAAAGGATGAAGAAAGCTATCCATTTTTTAAATAAATATGGCTTCTCATTGGTTCTCTATAGAACCTTACATTAGAGAATCAACAACGGTGTAAAGTTCCAGATTTATCTTCAAAATGAAATATTCGTCAATAATCAGCTTACAAAATGATTTATAGGCCTCAAGAGGGGAGAGGGGAAAAGACACAGTGAAGACGAATACTTACTCAGCTTACTGTGAATAGTCTGTGTTATCCCATCCAGCTCATCCAGCTCTCTCATATAACCTTCATCCTTAAAAGTGCAAAAGCGCAATCTGGGAAGTCTTCCAAAACCATCTGTAAGGAGGAAGCACTTGCCAGGACACAGGAAGCACTAAATACAGTTCTTCTCGTGTGTAACTGTTGTTTCAGTGAACACTGCCAGAACTATCCAGGAAGGTTTGAGTAATGCCAGGTGACGGAACATCAGATGTTTGAAATTTGAAATATGACCTGAGCCCAATTAAGTGAACTGATTTTCTCTGGAGGCTAATGGTTTTTCTGTCAAGTATAAAATGAAGGGTTTCTAGGAAAATGAGGACATTAATTGGTGTAAGATCTGACTCTGAGAAATCTTATATAAATAATAATTTGTTTGAAATTTCCCGGGTAGTTTCAACAGCGTAGCTGGACTATTAGGTATTCTGAAAAGTTAGGAATTAGGGTTTTGTGTTTAGTCTAGAATGAACAACTAACTACATCTGAAATATTGAACAGTTCAACCTCTCTGAACCTCAGATATTTATCTGTTGTTGAGTGTCACACTAAACCATTTGCAAAGTTATACCATCTTAAATAGTCTGGTTTCTACATATATTTGAACCCATCATCTTGACCTGAAAACATGGTTTAATTAACTTGTAATTTTCAGGTATCATTGATCCTTTTTAATAATTTTATGAACCATATGATTTTTACAAATTTTTAAAAATTATACTTTATGTTCTGGGGTACAAGAGCAGAACGGCCAGGTTTGTTATATAGGTATCCATGTGCCATAGTGGTTTGCTGCACCCAACAACCCGTCGTCTACACTAGATTTTATCCTAATGCTATCCCTCTCCTAACTCCATACCTCCAGATAGGCTCCAATGTGTGATGTTCCCCTCCTGTGTTCATGTGTTCTCATTGTTCGACTTCCACTAATGAGTGAGAACATGCAGTGCTTGGTTTTCTCTTCTTCTGTCAGTTTGCTGAGAACAATGGTTTCCAGTTTCACCCATGTCCCTGCAACAGACATGAACTCATCCTTTTTATGGCTGAATAGTATTCCATGGTGTATATGTGTCACATTTTCTTTATCCAGTCTATCATTGATGGGCATTTGGGCTGGTTCTAAATCTTTGCTATTGTAAACAGTACTGCAATATACCCAGTAATGAGACTGTTGAGTCAAATGGTATTTCTAGCTCTAGATCCTTGAGGACTTACCACACTGTCTTTCACAATGGTTGAACTAATTTACATTCCCACCAACAGTGTAAAAGCATTCCTATTTCTTCACATCCTCTCCAGTATCTGTTGTTACCTGACTTTTAATGTATGCCATTTTAACTGATGTGAGATGGTAACTCAATGTGGTTTTGATTTGCATTTCTCTCACGAGCAGTGATGATGAGCTTTTTCTCATATGTTTGTTGGCTGCATAAATGTCTTCTTTAGAGAGGTGTCTGTTCATATCCTTTGCCCACTTTTTGATTTTTTTTTTTTTTTTTTTGGAAATTTGTTTGAGTTCTCTGTAGTTTCTGGACATTAGCCCTTTGTCAGATGGATAGATTGCAAAATTTTTTTCCATTCTGTAGGTTGCCTCTTCACTCTGATGATAGCTTCTTTTGCTGTGCAGGAACTCTTTAGTTTAATTAGATTCCATTTGTCCATTTTGGCTTTTGTTGCCATTGCTTTTGGTGTTTTAGTCATGAAGTCTTTGCCCATAGCTATGTCTTGAATGGTGTTACCCAGGTTTTCTTCTAGAGCTTTTATGGCTTTAGGTCTTACGTTTAAGTCTTTAATTCATCTGGAGTTAATTTCCATGTAAGGTGTAAGGAAGGGATCAAGTTTCATCTTGCTGCATATGGCTTGCCAGTTTTCCCAACATCATTTATCAAATAGGGAAGTCTTTCCCCATGGCTTGTTTTTGTCAAAGATCAGATGGTTGTAGATGTGTGGTTTTATTTCTGAGGCCTCTGTTCTGTTCCTTTGGTCTATATATCTGTTTTGGTACCAGTACCATGCTGTTTTGGTTACCATAGCCTTGCAGTATAGTTTGAAGTCAGGTAGCATAATGCCTCCAGTTTTGTTCTTTTTGCTTAGGATTGCCTTGGCTATGCTGGCTCTTTTTTTGGTTCCAAATGAAATTTAAAGTAGTTTTTTCTAATTTTGTGAAGAAAGTCAATGGTAGCTTGATGGGGATAGCATTGAATCCATAAAATTACTTAGGGCAACATGGCCATTTTCATGATATTGATTCTTCCTATCCATGAGCATGGAATGTTTTTTCATTTGTTTGTGTCCTTGAGCAGTGGTTTGTAGTTCTCATTGAAAAAGTCCTTACATCCCTTGTAAGTTGTATTCCTAGGTGTTTTATTCCCTTTGTAGCAATTGTGAATAGGAGTTCACTCATGATTTGGCTTTCTGTTTATCTCTTATTGGTGTGTAGGAATGCTCATGATTTTTGCACATTGATTTTGTATCCTGAGACTTTGCTGAAGTTGCTTATTAGTTTAAGGAGATTTTGGGCTGAGATGATGGGATTTTCTAAATATATAATTATGCCATCTGCAAACAGAGACAATGTGACTTCCTCTTTTCCTAAGTGAATACCTGTAATTTTTTCTCTTGCCTGATTGCCCTGGCCAGAACTTCCACTACTATGTTGAATAGGAGTGGTGAGAGAGGGCATCCTTGTCTTATACCGGTTTTCAAAGGGAATGCTTCCAGTTTTTGCCCATTTAGTATAATATTGGCTGTGGGTTAGTCATAAACAGCTCTTATTATTTTGAGATATGTTCTGTCAATACCTAGCTTATTGAGAGTTTTTAGTGTGAAGGACTATTGAATTTTGTTGAAGGCCTTTTCTGCGTCTATTGAGATAATTACATGGTTTTTGTCATTGGTTCTGTTTATGTGATGGATTATGTTTATTGATTTGTTATGTTGAACCAGCCTTGCATCCCAGGTATGAAGCCAACTTGATCACAGTGGATAAGCTTTTTGATGTGCTGCTGGATTCGGTTTGGCAGTATTTTATGTTTTAGTTCCTTTATATATATGAAGTTAAATGAGGCTATCAGGTAAGAGATAACTTTTCAATGGCCACAGATCGACTCCTCTAGACTTTGCATCTTATTAATGGCCATTACAACGTTTTCCACATGTATAAATACTTTATTTTCATTTCTAAACTATATATTAGGGAAGAATGTGTATTTCATTCATATTTTATGCACATAGCACTTGTAAGCTTTCTTGTGCATTTGTATGTCAAATTGAGGAGCGTCAGAGCCAAGACCAGAAAGTGTGTTTGTTTACCAGGGGCCTTGATGGTGTCTGGCATTGTGCCCTCTACGTTTAGCTGCAGGTGAATTGCATTTGTCTTCACCATCATGTATTTTGTTTCTAAAAATCTTATAAGTTTTCATTTATGTGTCCTGTATTACTAACTGATGATATATTTCTAAACTACTGGAGCTCAGTGAGTGACATCTAGTCAATATCTAGCCAACATATTACTTGCCCTTGAATTTTAGGATTCAGGAAAACTGTCACATTTTAAAGGTTGTAATTAAAGAAGTTATCATTTACAGTTATTCTGTAGCTTGATATCTATTATTTGTTAATGGTGACATTGTCCTGCATATGGATCTAGAAGTAATTTAATAAAGGTATGATTATATCTTTACAAATATTTTATTCATGTTTTACAAAGTAGATTTTTTTTTTAGTTTGTTCTACTGGTATATATACATACATGTGAGGTAGGTATGTACATGTGTATATATATATACACATATATATGTATGCATATGTGTATATGTATATATACATACACATGTACATACGTATATACCAAGTGGACCAAACTAAAAAAAAAAACTGAAACCACCTGTTCATTTGATTCCAGTTTATCTTATGCTTCTGTTGCCTAATATGATTTTGTAGATTTCCTAAAATGTGATAAAAATGTATTCTTATTAAGGATTCAGAATTCTCTGAATTCCTCTTGAAGTCTCTGTTACTTTCTTGAGTAACATTTGTATTATTTGGGTATGATTGGCAGATACTGGGACCATTAAATACCTGTAGATAAAAGTGAATGAGTAAATGTATGACTGAATAAATGAATATTGCAACTCCTACTGGGTGATGTAGTGGTTTATTCATTACTGAATTCTGGCAAGCGATAGTAAGTACTTATATGTAATTCACAATTAATACTTGTTGAGTAAATTTATGAATACAAGAATAAAAATCAGTTTAAATTAATTTATTTTGTAGATGACAAACCAAAATGCAATTCACTAAGGCACGTAATCTTTCTAATTACCTGTATTATCAAGGCAAATGTTTAACTACTAGTACAATATTCTGAAGCTATGTCACGGAATCATTTTCTTTGCCAAAATTCAGTCATGTAAGTACTGTATACTATGTTTAAATATATAGGTTTTCTATTATTTTAAAATACATTTTATTGGAAGGTTCCAGAATGACAACCACAATTACCAATAGTAAAAATACATAATATAAAAGGTTAACTATTATTATAATCAGGGTAAATCAGGCTAATGAGTTCTTATATCATGGGCCTAAAATAAAGACAGTATTATTTTGATCCTAAAGTAGTATTTTATAATCTATGATGCATAATCCCATTAGATAACTGCTTATCTCTTCCCTGACTTTTGAGAAATATTATTGATTAAAAATTAAAATATATTAATCCAGTATGGTTTTTGTAGATGCTGGTCCACTGAGTTCTTAATTCAATTGCTTTATTTTATAAAAATTTATGAATAACTATTACATTTATAGTATTGTGTTCAGTATAATTGGAGAACTAAAATAAATTAAACACTATAGACTTCTTGTTCTCAAAATGTTTACATTCTCTACTTTTTCTTTGAAAAAAAGTTTGATTTAATATTTAAAATCAGCCTTTTTTTTTTTTTTTTTTTGCTATGTCCTTAACAGTAAAGCCTAATAAGGTAAGTATACACATGTCACAGGATTTAAAGGGAGGTAAGCTCATATCACCATGTTGGGTTTGGTGATTTAACTTTTAGCTCTTTGTAAGCCCTATAGCGACTGCAGCTTTTATCCGCACAAATGGACAATCAATATTTGCGTGACGGGTGTGACTACCTTACACACTTCCTGAAAGAAGCTGAAGATTGCTGGCAAAACTAATTATGTAATCATGTTTGCTGATTTTTCTCTAATATCCTATAACATTTGGAAATGGTTCTAGAATATTACGTTCACAAAATGTAGTTTAGGAAAAAGTAAAATCATGTATGCTGAATTAACACAGCAGCGAAAGGTCTACATGGCTTAACTGGAGTATTAAGAGGGTTAAAATGGAAAACATATACATCTGCTTGAGTTTTATTAATTCTTTAGTAATCTGTTTCTTATTTGGTGATTTCTTCTCATTCAACCTCCACGGCGACTGCACCAATTCAGACCTACGTTCTATCACATGCAGACCATTGCAGCAGCACTCCTATTCTTTGCTGCCTCAGTCTGCCTTGCACGATGCTCTCAGAGTAAACTCCCACATCACCAGTGATCTTGTCACACTCTACTCAAAAACATTCAATTACTCACCTGTTAATTTGATTCCAGTTTATTTTATTAAATACTTTTTACTAATCTTTGAAAATAAACTTCTACTTCAAACTGTTCTACTCAACTTCTATCCCCCAACACTTCCTCTATTTATATTTGCTCTCTCTAATGAATGCTTTTGCAATTTTAGAGAGTAAAAATGCCTTTTACTCTCTTAAGTAGCCCAGTACTATTAATAACTATTGTATTCATAGTATTATGTTCAGTATAATTGGGGAACCAAAAAATTAAACACTATGGACTTCTTTTACTCAAAATATTTACATCCCCTCTACTTTTTTTTGAGAAAAAACATACTTGACTTATTTATTTAAAATCATCATATACTTCTTTGACAATTAACAAAACAATAACAACAAAAATAACACTAATAGTAAAAATAAAATATACATGTTTAATATTTTAACTCAAATCCTACCTATCTTACAAAGGGTTCTGTGATCTACTCAGCTGGTGGTAGTCTTGTCTCCCATTACCTTCTTTAAGCATCTTATGCCTATAACATTCTTACGTGCTAATAATAACCTGACACTCTCTCTTTCCTAGGAAAAGTTTTAAATGCTTTAAACTCTCTCGATATTGCTGCCCCTGAGTCAGGTTAAATGGAATAGAGGAAACCAATTTTTAAGGCAGTTGAAGCAGAGAAAGCGTGGCAGAGATATTCACTCTGATTCTACAGCTGATCATAGACATGTTGGAATGTGCCCTGAATCCCCACAGCTTAGCAATTAAGGGTTGTGTCCTTGATTTATATTTCGATACAAACAATTGGAAAGCCAAGAACATCCTCCAAGAATCTTTTTCAGAACTCTGAGGAATCTATAAAGATATTCCAAAGGGCTTAAAGTTAAAACCTTTCACAAGCAATTTACTTGAACAGCAAAATTTTACTCCAGCAGATCTCAGTGGAAAAGTGTTAGCTTATTCTTTATATTCAAAACTGGTTTGGGGTTTTGTTTGCTCATAGCATGGAATCAATGAGGCATACAGAGAAGTATAGCTTACTTCATGGTTTTTTAAGGTATTTCTCTTAATTTAATAGCCCTGTGTGTCAGTCAGCAAAGTCAAAAGGTGTCATTGAGGAGGTTTTTAATACACAGACTGTTTGCAAATATTGGGGGAAAATTATAGGAAAACCATCAAGGAATGATGACACACTCCAGAGGTATTAATATTTGGAAGCCTTACCCATCTCTCGGTTTGAAGGGTCAAGTAGAGAAAGCAGTTATTGTAATCTGGCAAGAACTATAGCTGCAGTTGTAATGCACAGGGCATTTTTTAGGAGCTACGATCTATAGAAGAATATGGTCATTGCCAAGTTGAAGGTAAGCAAGAAAGATGCTAGAAGAATAACTTTCCTGATCTCTCTCTTTCTACCCTCCATCTTTGACCAGTAGGACCCAAACTGATGAAGGTTACAGACTGGGTCAACCTCTAGGGCACAGAATAGGGTGGAGAATAGAGCTGGAGAGACAAGCAGAAACTTTCCAATACACTTCCCAAAGCCAGGCCAAATAGGAACCAATTGCCACTGTCATTATATCACATTTGATTAATTACTTTAAGTTGGAAAAAAAGGCCGTAAGAAGAAATTTATGGAAATTTTTTTCTGAAATCTTTATACTCATATCCAATACACCTCTTTACACATTCTTTGTGTAAATTCTTTGACAGAATGGACCCAAAATGCAAACTTCCTAAAGTTAGAAAATATAATTTTGCTGGATAGGATCACAAAAATTTACCTCAGAGTCCTCTTCAATAAATTATTCTCAAACTCAATAATATGTAGATTATTAGTTTTTATAAGCCACACATTGTAACCTATTACAAGATTCTATTACAATAGATACAAGTTTAAAAATAAAGCAATTTACTATGTTTGTAGCATTGGTTGATCTACCAGACTTTGATTCTGTGATTTCTGTACATAGTATATCTGTCCTTGAACTCAGAGAAATGAGCTCAATATGGACTCCAGGTCTTCATGAATCTTTGAACACTTACCATTTACATTTACTCATGCATTATAAATTTTCTCATGGCCCAGTATATGCCAAACATTCTCCTAACTACTGGGATGAATAATAGTATCAGAGTAAACATGAATGGAATTTCAATAAGTCCTCAAGTATTATGAAGTTTTTTGATGTTCAGACTTCTTTCTTCTGGATAAGTCAAAATTATAAATTTCTAATAGTTCTAACATTTTTTTGTTTAGGTAGTATTCTAGAACCTAGGAATTCAAGTTCACAAGTTCTTTGTGAATCAGGATACACTGATAATCACTGTTATAAAATGTAGATATGAACCAGATTATAAAGAGCCTTGTAAGTTGTGAAAACCAGCTGGATATTGGACTGCATCCAAATGACAATGGGAAGTCATTGACAAGCATGGAAATGATCATATTTACATTTTAGAAAGAGCTCCTAGATTACAGCATGGAGAATGGATGTGAAGCAGCCAAGTGCTCCTATAATGACATGAATTATACACTATTTAATGTGTACCAGAATGCAAGATGGCAATGTCCTATCCTGGAGGATAATAAAGATGGAGAGAAATAGACTAATTCTAGAGGCATTTAGAAAGTAGAATTCTTGAGACTTAATAATTAATATTATATGATGAACAAGCAAGAGGAATCAAGAATGATGTCAACGTGTGGGGCTTGGTCAACTGAATAGAAGACAGCATAATTTACCAGAGTAAGAAATGGGGCCATGGGTGGTGATTCACACCTGTAATCCCAGTGCTTTGGAAGTCCAAGGTGGAAGGATTGCTTGAGTAATGGAGTTCAAGACCAGCCTGAGCAACATAGTGAAACACTATCTCTGAAAAAAACAAAATAAAACAAAAAACCAAGTGTGATGGTGTGTGCCTGTAGTCCCAGCTACTGGAGAGGTCAAGGCTGCAGTGAGCTGTGATGGTACCACTGATCCATTCCAGAGCCTCTGAGACTATGTCCTTAAGAAAAAAGAAATGATAAGGGTGGGGCATATTTGTTATTGAACTTTGTCATCAGGGCAAAGAAAGTTTCATAAAGTGAATTTTTAAATGTTAGGTTATATTACAACCCCTAAAAATGGTTTAGTATCATAAGAATTAACTTTTTCTTTAAAAGATTTATTTTAAAACTTACCTGTGAAACCATCTATATGCAATAATTTATAGTGAGCATTAATTTAAAATTTTTACCAATTTTGAATTGTTTTTAACCAATTCATATTAACCCTTTTTTACAACAACTTTGATAATCCAAATTTTCCTTATCCAAAAGTTTTCGAATAGAATAACTTTTATCATAATATCTGAGTGTAGTTATATCCCATTTCCTACGCCCAAATGTGTTTTTTAAAATTAGACTTGCCGGAAGATATGAGTTAGGGAAGATTTATTTATCAGCCAATTGTTAAAGCCTTTTCCGATTCACTGATCTATTGCTTTTATATTATTTATTGGTTTATTGTTTTTACTATGGTTTTCTATTCTTTTTCAACGTATTTTATTCTTTGCCATTCTTCCACATTTAATAATTAATGTGTTCAAAGTTATTCATTTTCCTTAAATGCAAGTTTAACCACAATGCATTTGTTTTGAAGGCAAAAAATGGAAAAAAATGGGGAAAAAATCTCAGAATGTGTAACTCATAATTTATGAATATTACTGTACTCACATATTGTTTGACATATCACAAATATTCAGCAAATATTTTTAATTGAAAGAGTATACTCTATAGGCAGTCATACTTATCAAAATTGCTACCTTGATTAAAAATTTCTGGATATTTGGCCTGTAAATTGTATGACGCTTTGTCTCAGTGGTTTTTTTTTTTTTGCTTTGAATTTTATTTCTATTATGATTTTATCAATAGCCGTCTATGACTTTAAAACAATTTTTACTTACCCTTTATATTTTCTTGCCAGTCTCTGTATTTTTACATCTCTGTACCATTTTAGGTGTTTCTTCTAAATCACATTGCTGTTTATAATTTTAAATACTACCTTATATTTTTAATTTAATAAAAGAGTTTAACTCATTAATATTTATTGTGATAACTGATATTTGGTCTATTTTTTCTATTAGTTATGCTTTGTATATTTTATGTGTTCTTGCTGTTTGCTTTTTTCTCACTTTTCTGTCATTAGTTATACAATGCAATTTCTTTATTCTCCTTATTCTCTAACAATTTAGAAGTTACATATATTATTTCTTTTCTACTAATGATTATCTTTACCTTATCTTATCTTGGACCTATGTTTTTGTATCAGTGTCATGAATGAACAAAAATCCAACCATTATAATCACCTTCCCTGATTCTACTCTTAAACATGCTGACCTACATGTTCTTTTCTACACCATCTTCTTAAGTTTTAACTTTATTTGTTTTTCATTACTTAGATTATGCAAAGTAATTTAGGAAAAACATAAATAGCATATTTTATAAGTCTGTATTGTTCTAAAAGATTCTAAAGAAATATTGCATGGCATAATCTATTCGGAATTGTCCAATTTTTCCCTATATACATATCACCTCCATTTTAACGTGATTAAAATAGAGGTAAGGCAAGTAAAAGAGACATATGTAAATTCTAAGGCATATCATCTTACAGTTTAAAGATATACTATAAAGATATGCTATACTAATTTTTGATATTAATAAACATTAGGAACATTTAGACATATAAAGTCAAATGGGAATATTATTAGCAACCACTGTTGTAGCCCAGCATTTAAAAAAATACATTATAATTAAAGTCTTTATAAATTTTTAAAGTCAAAGTTTAAATCTTGCATTTCTTGCAATAGAACCAAATATTTGAATTGATTTCTAGTTTACTTGTTAATCCCAAGGATTTTGTTTTAGCTGGAATAAACAAAGCCTTATATGGCATTTCAACTGTTGGAAATACAGATGGATCAAACTATCTAATCTCTAATCTAAGAAACTAAGGGATATGTTTGCATGTTGGGTACCTAGCAGGAAAGAGAGTATATTTCTTTTTATGTTACAGTGATGAACTATTTGCATTAATTGTAGTTACATATGCATGTGAGGGAGGGAGCACTCCACACTTAAGAAATTCAAATGATCTGCAGTCTTTTTTCCCCTAATGTAGCACTCTTTTTCTGACATTAGGTAATCTTTATTAAATTTAGCAACATATCTTAGCAAGATTAATGATTTTAAAAAAGCAACTCAAATAGTGGATGTGTTTCTTTTCAGCAAGAATAAGATATACATCTTTAAATCATTCAGTGGCTTATAAACTCCTTCCAGGAATAAGCCCAAGCATGCCACATAACAGCCGTTTCCATCTTTGCCTACATTCTCCTCTTTTCACCTTATACTCAAGTTATACTAAAATTCTCTCCATCTTCAAAATTACCAAACTTGCTCTCTTTCTTTCTCCTCCACAGCTTCCTCTTCTAGGACTGCTTTTATCCTCTTTCCACCCCTTGAATCTGAACAACTCTGTTATTTAAGAATCAAATTTCAAAACTGCCTCCTCCTAAGAGCTTGCTCTGACCATCTTAGTACCAGCAAAATTTAGGAGCTATTCTTACGCCCTACAACACCATGCTATGCTTTTCTAGTTTATAGAACTCATGACAACAACTTATAATGATCTGTTTATTTGTCTGCCTCCCTCAATAGACTATGTTTTTTGATAACAAGGATTTTGACTCATTTACCTTTATTATTTCTTGCCTAAAATGTTTAGCCGTTAAAATTCTCCCCTCGAAAATATGATCCAACACCTCAAAAACCTTAATTGACAACATTTGATGCAGTGTTGATGCTGTGATTCTCTTGAAATTCTGAACATTTTCAGTTTTACTTGATTGTCATAATGAAGTGAACCTTCACTTTGAAAAGATGACATGATGAAAAGCAATGGAAAGTAATAGCTATGCTGGTTCTGCTAATACTAACTAGTCATGTAAACGTGAGTGATTTTATGTCCATTAAGCTGTTGATTTGGGGAATTTATATGACAAATAATTAGCCTGATATGGCTTTTTAAATTTCAACATGAGATTTTCATATTGACAGTTCATTATTGTTTAGCTCTAATCCAAAAGTGATGACTCATGTGAAAGGAGTCACATGTGAGAGGAGTTAGTAAAAAGTTGAGGTAATCTTGCCAAGAACTTTCCTGTCCTTTCTTATCTCTATATTGAACATCTGTGTTCTTTTTCATTAGACTGCTTTTGGTCTAAAACTGAAATTTTACTCTTTGATATTCCAAGAAAGATCTCAAGAATTTCTCTACTTTGTATATTTGGCTTTTATTTTCAGATGACAGAAATAGAGTAATTTTTTATTCCTTGCAATACCATTTCTGTGTTGGTATTATTTCCCAATTCTTTATCGGATTTAAGAGCATGAACAATGATCTGAAGAACAAGTATTTTAGGTTGTGGATTCTGTCTGTGGTGGAGTGGCAAAAAAAAGATTCTGGGGAAAGTAGAATAGAAGAATATCTTAGCTTATGATAATAATATGATAATAAGTATCACCATAACAATACAAAAATTCTGGCCAGGTATCTCAGTCCTGTGTGGCTTTTTAAAAACACAGATGACTCCATTCCCTGACCTATTGAGTCAGAAATTCAAAGCTTGGGGAACTGATATTTTATATTTTCTAAACTCTCCAAAGAACATTCAAATTTACAGCTGACTTGAACAATGCAAACATATTATTCTCTATTTCATAGGACTTACAGCTTACATGTTGTTTGTCTGTGTTTTTTTTCTTTTAATCTTCACAATAGCAGTATGAGGTAAGTAAAATAAATCCTGGTTCATAAACAGCTGAACCTCAGATGTGGTTGGCAATATTTGGGGACTCAAATTCAGTGTTCTGATTCCAAGCCCAAAATTTGCATCTATAAGTATAAAAGTTAGGCGTGAAAATAGCTGAAACCCAAGTACCTGTCTTACATTTGTTTAATGCTCTGAGACTTCCTACACAGAAATTAGAAAACATTTTACTTCTTTTTGGTGTAATGTGAAAACACTGCTTAAATATGTAAGGACTTGAGATTTTTAGTAATAAAATTTGGGATACGATAGTCCTTATTTTTGTAATAGTCTCTTTTCTGGTGATTCAAAGACATTATCATCTAGTCATTACTACCAATGAGGATAATAAAGACATTTAAAACAAAAAATTTAAAACATGATCTATTTCTTTCACTTCTGAATTTGAGGTCATTTAAGATTTCTTGTTTTAATTATTCCAAGGAAAAAAGTAAATGTAGAATATGGTTTTTTTAAATTAAAATATGATATATTTTAACTCCATAAACTAATATTTGGTGAACAGAATGAAGACTGCCTATGTAAAACATACACATTCAACTCTCTAAAGGATGTATAAAAAAGGTATTTTAAAAAATATGTGTATATGTGGTTCTCAGAGTAAAGCGCTGGAAGTGTGAAATATTTCAAAAATTTACAGTGATTGGTGATCATTGAAAACAATATTTCATAGAAATAAAAATGTATTTATACTAAAAGCAAACTGAAAAATATATCATTTAAATATGAGAGCCAATTACAGAGGCAGTATTTAGTGTGCTATAATATTGAGGCAAATTTTTCCACTGCAGAATGGCTCTACAGAGCAACTCTTTACAATTCATGGCCTAATCCTTTCATTGTTCTGTAGCAGCTTCTGTCAGGGGGAAAATGAGAAGAAGGGTTAGGCATTATTTGTGAAGTTCTCCCATTTGAAAAAAATCTTGGTAAACCAAACATTCCTGGTTTTCTCAAAATTATTTCACCCACCTATTGAAATCACCATCTTCAGAAATGCTGAGTGAAATCTCTACGAATTTCTGAAATCTTCAGAAATGCTAAGAGTGAAATTTAGCACTTCTTTACTTCTTAGCTATTCTTTGTAATAGATATAGTGAATGAACTATGACAGTCAGTAACACCATGAGTGAAAGATTTTAAACCTTTAACCTTGAGATATCCAGTCTGTCATTGATGTGCATTTGGGTTGGTTCCAAGTCTTTGCTACTGTGAATAGTGGCACAATAACATATGTGTACATGTTTCTTTATAGTAGAATGATTTATAATCCTTTGGGTATATGCCCAGTAATGGGATCGCTGGGTCAAATGGCATTTCTAGTTCTAGATCCTTGAGGAATTGCCACACTGTCTTCCACAATGGTTGAACTAATGGTCTCACTCACAAGTGGGAGTCGAACAATGAGAACACATGGACACAGGGAGGGTAACATCACACACTGGGGCCTGAGAGCTGGGGAGCTAGGGGAGGGATTGCATTAGGAGAAATATCTAATGTAGATAACGAGTTGATGGGTGCAGCAAACCACCATGGCACGTGTATACCTATGTAACAAACCTGCATGTTCTGCACAAGTACCCTAGACCTTAAAGTACAATGAAAAAAAAAAACATGATTGGAACACACACACACACACACACACACACAAGCGTGTGTGTGTGTGTGTGTGTGTATATATGTTTAAATTACTTTTTTGTCTGTGAAACTGAACCTTTTAAAAACAACTTTATTGATCGATGCACAAAAATACACATATTTAATATGTACAATTTGATGAAGGTAGACGTATGAAACCATTAACATAATCAAGATAAACAAACATATCCATTGCCTCCAAAAAATTCCTTCTGTCCTTTTTGGTTTTTAGGTGGTAAGAACACTTCATATGAGACCTACTCTCTTAACAGATGTTTATGTGCACATTACAGTATTGGTAACTCTAAGTGCTATGTTTTATAGCAGATGTCTCGAATTGTTCATCTGGTATAACTGAAACTATACCAATTGAACAAGTCCCCTTTTTCCCCTTCACCCATCCCTGGGTAATCACCATTTCATAATCTGCTTCTATGAGTCTGATTATTTAGGCTATCTCACATAAGTGAAATCATCCTTTATTTGTCCTTCTGTGACTGGCTTATTTCACATGGCATAATGTCTTCCAGAATCATCCATGCCATCACAATGTTAAGATTTCCTTCTTTTGTAAGGTCAAATAATGTTCCTTTGAATGTAATACCATAGTTTCTTTAACCATTTGTCAATGGACATATGGATTGTTTCTATATCTTGGTGTGATGGTTAACATTGAGTGTAAACTTGATTGGATTAAAGGACGCAAAGTATTATTCCTGGGTGTGTCTGTGAAAGTGTTGCCAAAGGAAATTAACATTTGAGTCAGTGGTCTGGGAAAGACACACCCACCCTCAATCTGGGTGGGCACCATCTAATCGGGTGCCAGCATGGCCAGAATAAAAGCAGGTAGAAGAACGTGAAACAACTAGACTGGTTTAGTCTTTTGGTTTCCATCTTTCTCCCATGCTGGACGCTTCCCGCCCACGAACATCGGACTCCAAGTTCTTTAGCTTTGGGACTCGGACTGACGTTCAGGCTCGTCAGCGCGGACAGTCTATTGTGGGACCTTACCTTGTGATGTGTGAGTCAATACTTCTTAATAAACTCGCCTTCATATAAACATCTATCCTATTAGTTCTATCCCTCTAGAGAACCCTGATTAACACACACTTCAGCTTCAAGGACGCTTGCATTTTTCCTAACACCTTCACTTTTATCTAACATCTGCCCACTATGCTTGCCTCTATATAGATAATGTACCTTATCGTAAATGGCAAATCTGCTCTTAGCACTCTTAAGAGTTCTTGGCCATCCTTGCATCAACTTGGCATTGGTTGAGAAATTTACCTTTTTTCCTGTCATAGTCTTACAAAAGCAGATCTGTAAACTATTGTGTAAGTGTATGGAATAGGACCATTCCAAGTGCAGGCTACCCATTCTCAATTGGTATGCTAATACTGTGTAAAATTCTTTTTTTTTTTTTGAGATGAAGTCTCACTCTTGTTGACGAGGCTGGAGTGAAATGGTGCGATCTCAGCTCACTGCAACCTCCGCTTCCTGGGTTCAAGCAATTCTCCTGCCTCAGCCTCCTGAGTAGCTGGGATTACAGGCATGAACCATCATGCTCAGCTATTTTTTTTTTTATTTTTCGTAGAGATGGGATTTCTCCCTGTTGGTAAGGCTGGTCTCAAACTCCTGACCTCAGGCGATCCACCCACCTAGGCCTCCCAAAGTGCTGGGATTATAGGCATGAGCCATCTCGCCCAGCCTGAAATTCTTTTTTAAAAAATGTCATGTGTTGACATACATTCTCTCAAAAGCTCTAGCAACCTACCAGTCCTCTTATTTGTATTAATATAAATAATAGTTCATATTTATTCAATGCTCTTTGTGATAATTATTTTATAAGCATTATCTTATTTAATCCTCATAATAACCCAGTGACTTATTATTCTTCTCATTTTCTTCATATTTACTGTATATCTTCTCATATGAGAGATATTACAAAAACTACAGATGAAGAGATGCATAGGATGAGATATGGGGGAAGAGGTACGGAGCTTCCATTCTTTACCTGGGCTCACCATCCTCCAGGAACCAACAGGTATTCAGCTACCAAGAAGCTCTCTGAACTCAGTCCTCTTGGTTTTTTATGGATGCTTCATGATGTCAGCGTTCCTTCCCCCTGGGTATGAAGCAGGACTTTATTTGGAATGAGGGTTTTATGACCCATAATCAGAAAAGTAGGGAAGGTTAGTGTCCTGCCTTGAGGCAGGTGAAAAGCGGGCAGGAGAAAGTCAGAGAGATTCTGCTTTTTGAGGCTGCCCCTGAGGCCTATGATACAGTTGGACTGTGTCTCCACCCAAATCTTATCTTAAATTGTAGCTCGCACCAATTCCCACATGTCATGGGAGGGATCTGGTGGGAGGTAATTGACTCATGGGGAGAGGTCTTTCCCATATTCTTCTCATGACAGTGAATAAGTCTCAAGAGAGCTGATGGGTTTATAAGGGCCTTCTCAGCAAACTGACACAAGAACAGAAAATCAAGCGCTGCATGTTTTCACTCACAGGCGGGTGTTGAACAATTAGAACACATGGACACAGGGAGGGGAGCATCATACACTGAGGTCTGTTGAGGGGTAATAGGGGAAGGACAGCAGAGGGTAGGGAGGTTGGGGTGGGATAACATGGGGAGAAATGCCAGACATAGGTGACGGCGGGGATGGAGGCAGCAAACCACGTTGCCATGTATGTACCTATGCAACAATCTTGCATGGTGTGCACAAGTACCCCAGAACCTAAAGTGCAATATTTATATAATATAAAGCATAAGGGGGAGTCTCCCTGCACAGTTTCTCTTTCCCCTGCCACCATGTAAGACATGCCTTTCATCTTCCACCATATGAGGCCTCCCCAGCCATATGGAACTGTGAGTCCGTTAAACCTCTTTTTCTTTATAAATTACCTAGTCTCAGGTATGTCTTTATCAGCAGTGTGAGAACAGACTAATACGCTTGCCTATTGTAGATAATGCTGCAATGAACACAGGATGCAGATATTTCTTCAAGACCCTGATTTCAATCCTTTAGGGTATATGCACAGAAGTGGGATTCTTCAATCATATGGTAGTTCTGTTTTAAAGATTTTTAAGAGCCTTCATACTGTTTTCTATAATGGTTGCATCATTTTACTTTCTCACCTACAGTGTACAAGGGTTCCAATTTGTCCACATCCTCATAAAGACTTATCTTTTTTTGTTTCATAACAGGCATCCTAATAGATAATATTTCATTGTGGTTTCGATTTGCATATCCCTGAACTACTGATCTTTGGTATTTCATCTATCTGCCTCTCTATCTGTCTATCTGTCTATCTATCTATCATCTATCTATCTATCTACACCAGTTGACCATTCACATGTCGTTTGTAAAGAAAGTATATTTTTAATCATATCTTAGGGTCTTTGCTATTAAGTTGTAAGACTTCCTTAGATGTTTTGGAGAATAATCCCTTATTAGATATATGGTAAGCAAAAATTGTCTCACACTTCTGAAGTTGCCTTTTTATTTTATTGTTTCCTTTGCTATGGAGAAATTTAGTTTGATGCAAGTCTACTTGTCCAATTTTCTTTTGTTGCTTGTGCTTTTGGTGATATATCCAAGAAATTACTATCAAGCTTTTCCTCTGTATTTTTTTCTAGGATTTTTTAATAGTTTTAGGTCTTACATTTAAATCTTTAATCCATTTTTAGTTTATTTTTGTGTATGGTATAAGATAAGGATTCAATTTCACTCTTCTCTATGTGGATAAACAGGCTTTTCAACACCACTTATTGGAGTCTGTTCTCTCCTTGTCAAAATGTGTATTTTTGTAACCCTTGCCAAAAATCAATATATGCATGGGTTTATTTCTGGCTTTTCTGTTCTGTGCCATTGGTCTACATGTCTATTTTTATGCCAGTACCATACTGTTTTGATTACTGTAGCTTTGTAATACATTTTGAAAACTGGAAGGTTGATGCCTTCAGTTTTTTCTTTTGCTCAAAACTCCTTTGGCCTTTCAGGGTCTTTTGTGGTTCCATACAAATTTTAGCATTACTGTTCAAGTTCTATAAAAAAATACCATTTGGATTTTTATGGGGATTGAATTAAAATGTAGATTACTTTTGGTAGTGTGGTCATTTTAACAGTATTAAATATCCTGACCCACCAACAAAGGATTTTCCATTTATTGTGTCTTCTTTATTTCATCAATAATTTGCAGTTTTCAGTGTATATGTCTTTTACCTCCTTGATTAAGCTTAGTTTTTAATTCTTTTTGATGCTATTGTAAATAGGATTGTTCTCTTGATTTCCTTTGTACCTATTTCAATGCTAGTATATGGAAACACAGCTGATTTTTATGTTGATTTTGTATCCTTCAAATTTACTGAATTTGTTTTTTAGTTCTAAGGGGTTTTGGGGGAGTCATAAACATTTTTTTTACTTATAAAATAATGTCATCCACAAACAGAGATCATTTTACTTCTTCCTTTCCAGTTTGGATGCCTTTTGAAATTTGATTTTTAACCTAAATTCAAATGGTTAAATAACTACATTTCTTAAAAGTATTATTCACCTAATTTGTATGCTCTGTTGTCACTCCATAATTTCCTTGCAATGACAATGACAAATGACTATAATTACAGAATTCAAAATAGCCTTTTCTGATTTTCCCAAATGGCTATTCTTTGGTCACTCATTCAATAAACATTCATCAAAATATACTGAGTATAATAATACCTGATAATATAAAAGTATAAAATCCACAAGGCGAGTAGAGATTTTTGCTTATTTTCTTCACTGATGTGCTCTGGCTCTGAGTACCAGTTTCTGAGACACTTCATATACTCACAACAAATATTTGTTGAATAAATGAATAACATGGATATGAGCTGTCAATCTCACACAGCTAAATAAGAACTTTAGATCTGAATATAAAACAAGAAATGATCCTGAAGCTCAAGAGGCCCACAGTCCTTTCTTCCCTAAATTATCTTCCTAAACTAACCTTTACATTCCTAGGAAAACTACAGTCACACCATGTGACAGTACTAGAAGGGTATGGAATTCTAGTACACAATTAGGGATAGAAAGCAACTAAATCCACTTTGACATGCAATGTTGACCCTATATGCAGTTAAACCCTTTCAGTAAATAGCTACACTAAAATTTACTTATGCAATTTACTTTTAGAAGTTTTACTTTAATTAGGAACATAAAAATCCGGCTCCAATTGGGAAATTACAAAACATTTCATGTGTTGTATCAGTCAGATTATTGAGACATTTCCAGGAATCCATTACATTCATTTGCTTTTCTATGTTAATTTAATTCTTACACATTTCTTCACCATTTTCTTGTCTAATTGATGATCTGTCAAGAAGTTTATTTTCTCATTAACCAAAAAATATTATCACAGTAGTCCTCCTTTATGGGTTGTTTTATTTTCTGCAGTTTTAGTTACCCATGGTCAACAGCAGTCAGAAGATAGGTTGGTATAGTGTAGTACAGTATAGTACAATAAGATATTTTGAGAGAGACTACATTCCCATGTTTTTATTATTACAGTATATTGTTCTATTTTATTATTAGTTGTTAATCTTTTACTGTGCCTAATTTATAAATTAAACTTTATCATAGCTGTGTTGCTACAGGAAAGGTACATAGTATGTACAGCATTTGGTACTATCCAGGTTTTAGGAGTCCACTGGAGGTCTTGGAACATACCCTTCATGGATAAGTAGAGACCATATTGCATAGGAAACTATTCACTTTTTTGAAAATTAGCACACTTTAAAATCAAGGTATATCAAGGTATATCAATTAGCACCCTTTAACATCAAGATAAATAAACAATTTTGGGATTTTATGATCTGCTTACTAGAAAGACTGTTAACTCTTTTCGTTACATAGTAGATTACTACTATTTACTCCAGTGCACCCATTGCCTTAAACAGCAAATACATCTCGCAGTTGATAACAGCGATTCTGACATGAGAGATTTAATGCATTATTTAATTTCAGATAGAGTACTATTCTCAAGTGTTAAGTTTCATGTACACGGTAATGTGCAATTTCTCATACAGTGAAGTTCACTATAGAGTTTTGTTAAACTGAAAACTCTTCAAAATCATATGCTCAGCAAACCGTATCTCCAAGGTGTTAAGCTTATAAAATAGCATCCTTACCAACCTGTTCAAGACGCTGAGTTATGAAAAGTGTAGATTTTCTCACCTAGACTTAAGTATTGGTCTTACAACTGGTGCTTAAGATCTTCTGCACATTCAAACATTAAGTAATAAAATTGCCATTTGATATGTATAGAAAATCACAGGAAGGTAAAAGCATTATTAGTTCATGATTAAAACTGAAAATAGCATCACTTAATTATGAGTAATGTTTTACAACCTAAATTAGAGAAGGAAAAAGGTTATTTTGTCTATCTTCTATTAATAAAAATTGGCTGTTTTTGCACATTTGAAGGGTCTGCTTTCAAATCAATAGTGCATTTTATTTTCTGTGTATAGGTCCCCTAAAGAGTTTCATGTTAGAGTCTATGAATGTATATATTGGCAGTGTGTGCACAAACACACTGTGGTTCTTGATTTCTTGAATCAAGAACAGAGTACAGAGTTCCAAAATCTCCTTTATCATTCAACATACAGAACCCTCTTGTCTTGAGTTAGGGAGTTAATTTTGCTGTTTGTCCATATTGTCCACAACCTTTTGTCTAGCCTTTTGTAAATGTAAGCAAACACTGACTATTTACTTTGCGCTAGGCTTATAATCCTTTGCATCCAAGAATAGGATTGCTGACATAGTCTGCTTATAAACCTCTTTTCGTGTGTGGTACTGCGTCTGAAATGACCATATATGAACTGAAGCCCAGGTCATCTTGCTTATCTGAATTTTCTAGGCTATCATTAAGCAGGATATGCTCTTCTCTACCATTCTTCTGAAGAGTTCAGGAATCAAAGAGAAACTAAATTGGAATTAACAATCAAATATTTGGAAAGTTTATAAAAAGAAAGTTAACTGAATCATTTCAAACTCAAAATTTAAAAAATAATTTGATTTGATCTTTACTTCATTGGATCTCTGGAGATGTTCACGTTCAGATATTCTTAATATGTTGTTTTCCTGCCTTTTGTTTCCCATCCTGTTTAATTTTTATTGTTTGGTGTTTTTCTGATGTAATGAACTCTTCTGAACTGAGCTGTATAGAACACAGTTTTATATCTTTGCTTTACAACTGTGCAACGAGTCTTCATAATGTGATGTTTTACTCCATCTGCTGCTATTAATGAAAAAAAAATCTATTTTGTTACTATTATCAGACAAAATATGCCAATAATGGCAGACATAAGTCTCATCCAAACTTTCAACTTTTCCCCACGTCTGACTACAAAGGCCTACCAGAACTATCACGCATTTAGATTTCCCTCAGGTATCTTGGACTCACTAATTGTAGTAGAGGGTCATAGTGAGTTTCTAAAATAATATTACCTTGATCTCTCTGAGATGACCTCTAATGTGTATGAGTTTCTAAAGGAATATTACTTTGATCTGTCTCAGATGACCTCTAATGTGAACCTTCCATTGAATGCTAACAGAAATCTCCATTCTACAGTGACCACGTAGCTTCTCTAATATCCTTATTTGCAACATTTCGCAATTTTACAATGCAATTTTGCCTTTTAGAAATTATAGTTCACCATCACTGCTGTTGATCTAGAAGAGATATAACCATTTATCAATAAGGGTCATGCTAAAGGCAACATGTGGTGGAAAATTTAGTGTTCTCAAAGACTTGCCTTATTCGGGACCCCCCAAAAAAATGCAAGGTTAGAATAATTTCATTATTAACATACTCCAATTTTTTTTTCTATATTGTTTCTACATGTGACAGTCTTTTCTCCTGCCCTCTAGGTTTCCATGGCTTCATGTAGAATTCTGGCTATTCAAAGTCCACGATGTGGATTCGCGTTTTGGCTTCACCAAAGGTAATTCTTATAGTATGACCTCTTCTAGATTCCTCACTTTTAGAAGGAAACTTGGAATCTTACAAAGGGACTTTCATTACTAATATCTCAAATACACGTATAAAGATAGATGCTAGGTAGCTGGAAAGCTGAATAGGTGAAGAGAGAGAGATATAGACAAAAATCTTCTTAATCGCACTTAACTGCTCAAATTATTTTCCCAAACTAGAGAAACGCAGCTCACAGAGATCAACAGTGTGTATTTCATTTATAAAAATTTGCCCAAATCTTGTCTGAATAATTATCATATAAATAAAGGCTAAAGTAGTGAGTCTGCTATCATCATTTGATACATGAGATACATACACATATTATATAATTATATATATAATTTGATATGTCATTTTATATATATATATACAATTTGATACATGCACATATTATGTCATTCATGCGCATATTATACCATTATACTATTATACCATTTTAATATATGCATATGATGCACAATTCAGACATCGTATTGTGAACATTGATCCTTTGAAATCATGTTTTGCCATATGTTTTAAATAAAAATGTGATTTCTAAAATTTTCTTATTATCAGTACATGTGACCACCACTAGCAGTACAGATTTCTCATTCAACAGGCTTCCAACTTTACACATATTCTGCACTGAAATTATGACTAGATCAACAAAGATGAGCATCCTCAAATGTTTCAACATTCTCTCTGATATCATCAACATTTGTTGTTTGTTTAAGAGTGAGGGATATTGCTGAATTTCTTAAAGGGAACAGTCGCACTGATGCTCTAATACATGGCATGAAAACCTAGTGCTGGTTTCTTTAATTTTTCCAAAAGGGTATGACTTTCCAATTGTCTCATTCTGTCATCATCTAAGAATTACATATTTATGTTAATAGTGAGTGCTATTGTTGATAAGCTACTTGTAACAAATGAGTCAAGCAAAAGGCATGAATTCTGCAGATGGTGGAATAATTCAGTGGGATAATCTGCATAAGAAGATTCATACTTTCATAGAAAACATTTTAATTTAGTGTTTGGCTTTGATCACTAGATTACTGAACATCCCTAATTTTTTTCATCTAGTTCCCACCTTCTTTTTAATTAAAAATTGTACTGTGATTAGTGGTTAATCTTTTTCCAGGCAGCAACATGATTATATTATGCTATGTTGTATGGTACAGATTTTCTATTGTTATAATTTCACTTGCATAACTTTCTGTCACCAGCTTCCTCAGTAAAATACTGCTCCCTGTGAAGGAAAAGCAAACAATTCAATATTATCTTGGCTTTTATTCACATGAATAGAAAGCACATCAAAGTTTATCAGATCACACATATTTGATTGGTTTATTCCCATGGAAGAAAGATGTATGCTGTTCATTATCTGGGTTTCTTGTAGATTTGATCATTCATTGCTCAACAACTAATTTTTGGGGGGATGACAATATTCACATTCAACAAGTCAAAATTCCTCTAACTTATCAGAAGCAGCTATTAATGGACTCTCTCCCTCATATCATTTTTCACATCAGGCTGATGACAGAGTATCCAGGAGGCTCCCCCAAAGCTCTGAGATCCCTTAGATGCTGAGCCAAATAATGATGATGTGAGTAAAATCTCAGGTCTCTGCCACAGTGGTCAAGAGAGTAGCAACCAAGTTTAAGGCCGGTTCAAATAATAACATATTGTGAGAAAAGTTTTTGAGCAATAGTCTGTGTTCTCACTCTAGTTATTCATGTTCCTCCTCCATTCAGCTGAAGTAGGCTTTTATCAGTTAGTCACCAAAAGGTAACCATCTTGCGTGGCATTCTTTGCATTTAGGATTTTAGAAATTTTATTTTTATTTTAAATTCATTTGTTTGTTATCTATTTTATTTTTAGCTTCTGGAGTTAAATGAGTCAGTAGAAAGTATAAAATTATTTCATGTTCTTATGTGGGAAATGAGAAATCATAGAGAAATATATTGAGAAGAATTTTCAAAAATACTTTTCATAATAGCAAGAAATTTAAAGAATACATGAAGGGAAATGAAATTTCACTACTATACCTGAAAGCAATAAACCAGGACTAGACCAGACGAAGAGCAGCTGCTAGTGTTTCAAGTGAGAAAGCTTTCTTTTGATCTCTGTAGGGGGTATATCTTTTGACCTCAATGAGAAGATATTTCAGCACAAAGTTTCAAATAAGTAGTTCTTTATATTTAAATAGCATTTTTTTAATCTTTTGCCAGTTTACTGGATAAAACTATGGTTCTCAAGTTTTAATGCATATCAGAATAACCCAGAGGGTTTATTAAAACCAGATTGCTGCTCCCCAACTCCAGATAGCCTAATTCAGTAGGTCTTGGATGAGGCTTATGAATTTACTTTTCTAACAGATTTCTGGGGATGTTGATGCTGATGGTCAAGGAACTATATATTGAGAACCACTGGCACAGAACATACTGCTGATTTTGTGTACATATGTCCTTAGAAGGTACTAAATTGTTATTTTATGTCAATAGAGACTTTATTGCCCCCTTTATATAGTTCTTCTGGTGTTAATCAACTTTTTAAAATGGGGCTGTCCTGTAATGGGCAGTAACATTTATAGAAGAAAAAATACACAGAGGAGCCTTGAATGTGATGTAAGGAAGTCTGAGTCTCAGTTTTTTTCACTTTCCTGTGCTCAGTGGCTTGAGATGATCAACTACAGTCACAGGCTCACTCTCTTTTTCTACAAAATTGGAACAATACTTATCTCCCAATACAGGGCAATATAAATTTAGTATCTAGTCTCTTTATATATTTTTTAATTGATTGTATACGGTATATATGGAGAAATGAAAGACAAGAACAGTCTATGTTAATTAACGGAGGTTGCCTTTGAGGGGAAGAACAGAAGAGAAATACAGCATTTTACTTTGTACATTTCTGCATTGTTTGTATCTTACAGCAATAATCATTTATATAGAAATTTTGTACTTAATTATAAAGTAAATGATACTTTTTTTCAAAAAAGATATCAATACACTGACAGGAGGCTTCTCTTTGGAAAGCAGTATTATCTCATATGACAAGTTTCTATTTCCCTTCTAAAATACCAACCTGCGAATGAATTCTTAGGCTTTCTGTGAACATGCTAAAATAGAACCCAAAGCAGTTCATGCAACCGGTTATTTTTCCTTCAGCCCTAGCTCACACAGTTCCTGTGCTCTGTGTCAAAATGTGCTACTGCTGAGCACTGCGCTTCCCTTGGAGCGGTCAGTGAAAGTGATGTCTAATCAAGAATAACTTTCTCTGCAGGTTTCTTTCCTGTAATTTACTTCCCACTGATTCTCAGGGAGGTGATTCTGCGGTGAAAATACAGTCGCTGTTTAATCAGTTCCCTTGATTTCTTTCTGAAATCCATAAGAAGATAGCATCGCAGTGACACCCTGTCACTGCAGTGGCTTAGAAACTTTGGGTGTTTTGTCAACAAGCCTTCTCTGAGCAGAACCCTGCCCTAGGCACTACAGCTGGGTGTATTAGTCTGCTGTCACGCTGCTATGAAGAAATATTTGAGATTGGATAATTTAGAAGAGAAAGATGTTTAATTGGCTCACAGTTCTGCATGGCTGGGGAGGCCTCAGGAAACTTACAATCATGATGGAAGGCACGTGTTCACAGGGTGGCTGGAGAGAGAATGAGTGCAAGCAGGGGAAACGCCAGACACTCATAAAACCATCAGATCTCCTGAGATTCACTCATTATCATGAGAACAGCATGGGGAAAACTGCCCCATGATTCAATTACATTCACCTGGTCCCACTCTTGATATATGGGGATTATGGGGATTATAATTCAGGGTGAGATTTAAGTGGGGACACAGAGCTAAATAAACCATATCACTGGATAGAAAATACATAATAAAATAGAAAACATGCTCTGCACTCTGTCTCTCAGCTTAGAACATAAAGGCAGGAAGAAGGAGTGAGAGATTTATGTATAAAATGAGAAATCAGAATTGGGTCGAAGGTCGCTGGAAAAAAATGACCAGATGAAGCAAGGAGAGTGAAGAAGAAGAAAAACAACTGGATTGCAATTTCTAAAGAAGGAATATTGAAAAGTTTCAGGGTGAACAACTCTAGCTTTAAAATGTGAATTGTAATGTAAAAGTGAAAAGATGCCAAAAATTTCTGAAGCAACCCTAGGAATAGGGTGTTATTCCCCAGAAAGAATCTATGCAGGTTCCATTTCACTGTACTCCCTCCCAGCAGTCCCCTATCATCCTTGGCTGAGAAGCCTCAGTTAAGGATCATATGCCAGTGATGGTTTGTCTGAATGTCTGTCTATATTCTAGACCACAAGTCAGAAGTTCAAAGGCGGAAACTCAGTTCAGACTCTTTTGCAATCATTACTGTGTTGCTTAAAGGTCACAAATACGTTGAGTAAATAAAAACAGTCTGTTTTTAAAATGAAGCTCCTGAAACATAACCTGATACTAAAAGATGTTCTGAGTTATTTTTTTAAAACTGTAGATTCTACTAAATTAGGCTCTATGTTTCCAGTTGCTACTATTTAGAATTCGATGTATGATAGTTTCACAGTTTCCTTTGGTTGGTTTTCCTTTTAATGGAATTCCTAATATATCCATTAAAAAAAATTTTTCAAACTGTCTTCCAAACTAACCTTTCCTCTGAACCTGTGCTTCTTAATTGTCAATGTGTTTGTTTTGTTCCTGCATTCTTTTAAAGAAATACAACAAAATGGGAGGAAATGTGTCAAGGTCGCTATTGAGAACAGAGAACAGAACTCTAAAGGAAGATTGCTACCAAGAGAATTGTGTTTAAAGCCAGAGAAAATCACTATGATTTTGTTTTTCTTTGTGTGAGTTCTTTTCTACACGTTGATTGTGGCTGTGGCAAGTAACAGAACGGAAGAGAGAAGCCATTTTAGGACATGCCTGGCAGCACGCAGATGATTTGGGACACAGAGGAATTACAGATCCCCCCACCGTAATAGAAGGAAGAAACTACAGGCCAGGAAAAGACAAGGAAAGAACAATTGAAGACCATTCCAGCCAAGAGATCAGGACTTATAAGCAGATGCTAACTGGAAGTTCAACTAACTCAGAATGGAAACTGGGAAGAGAAGAGGAAAGCTGTCAGAGTGAATGAATTAACTTTATAGAGAAGTATAATGCCACACCCATCCACCTATCTCAATATCAAATAACCACCATTCTTCAAGCCTAAATCATAGCTTCTTCTGGAATTCTTTCTTGACAACCCCAGAGTGACACATTTTCTTCTAGGCTCCTTTAGTTCTCAAGGGTGCACTTCTCATTTGTTAGTCAACATATACCACCTTGTATCCTGGTTACATTTCATGTGTGATGTGTGTACTCTCCTGTGCTGAAGCTTTTACGATTTCTTTTTTGCAACTTCTAGATTGTCTTTTACTTAAATATTTAACTACTGTGTTAAATACAATTACATCCTATGATCATCTGATGACATCAAAATCCCTCATATGAGTAATACTGTAATCATCTCAAATCGAGTTCAAAAGATAGACTCTATTCTGTAGCACTTTGCACCATGTACAAGATTGGGAAATTGATGCCATGTCATTGGCATATGGAAGGTGTTCACAAACTAGCCCCAGACATTGTCAGATCAGTTGTATTTCCTTGGTATGCTTCACATGATCTGAAATTATTGTGTTCCCCGCTTTTGCATTTTTCTCCCCACTAAACTGTAAGCTCTGTGTGTGCCAGGAGGCTTTCTGTCTTGTTCACTAACAAATCTTTAGGGCCTAGAAAAGCAGCACTTAGCAGGTGTTTCATACCTGTTGAATGGAAAAACTGTTGTTGATTCTAACCATATAATATGAAGTCCTATAATCCAAAAGTCTTGACAGATCTTATAAAATTAGGACTTTAATGTAAGGATTAGGTAAGGTCTCTACTGATGTAGAAAGATGTTAAAAGGTGCAAAAGCAAATACGCCATAGGCCTGCCTGCAAAAAGGAGAAAAACTTTTAGGAAGAGGATAGTATAACTTCTCTAAGACCCACGTGAAGATTCCAGCTTACTATTTGCCAAGTCTTTATGGAATTATCATTAGTTGTATGTTCTGTACTGTGTTTTATGACTACCAACATGGGTGTTCAAAGTTGTCTTTGCAATTAGGCTGTACATTTAGTTACACTCCTCATACGATTATCCATAGCAGAACTTGAGCCATTTGTCTTGCCTCTTGAAGTCCATCCTTCCGTGTTACCTCCTTGGCTTATGTACATTATAGGAGTAACTCATAAAGGACAAAGCGCTCACACACTGGTCTTTGTTCCCTACTGCACTTCAAGAGTAGAAGCTTAAGTCAGTGCAGCCGCAGAAGAGAGCAAAATGACACCCGTGTAGATGAAGATAATCACATCCCAAGCCTTGGGGAAATACACATGTGAATAAAAAGGCATATACAAGAAAGTTCTTTGCAGCCTTGTCAATAAAAGCAAAAAATTAGACATAACCTAAAGTTTTATTAAGTTGAAAACAGATAAATACATCATGATATATTCACACAAGGGACTATTTCTCAGCAGTCAAAACAAATGAATTACTGCTATATCTGTCAACATGAATAAATCTAAAAACATAATGTTGAGTGAAAAAAGTTAGATATAATACACTTTATATATAGTTTAAAATCTGCTAAAAGCACCATAAAACTTATGTATGCATAAATATATAGCAAATGCATATGAGAGAATAAGTCCTGATTTAATAATAGTGCTTACTTCTATGAATAGAAGAAAGGGGGTGGATAAAATTGAGGAAAACATGGGCTCACAAGTGTATATGCAATGTTTAATTGATTCTTTTAAAATCTTCAAGAAAAAATGTTTTATAATATTAAGGTAGTTATGCACAAGAATGTTATATCACTTACTGTACTTGCTGTGTGTTTGAAACATTGAAATAATAAATACTTACTTAACAAAAACACATTCATTTCCGACCCTGGCCCCGGACGGTACAGCTGCCGAGATATTGATGCCTAAGAAGAACCGGATTGCCATTTATGAAAGGACGTAGCCATGGTGACCAAGAAGGATGTCCACATGCCTAACCACTTGGAGCTGGCAGACAAGAATATGCCCAACCTTCAGATCATAAAGACCATGCAGGCTCTCAAGTTCCAAGGCTACGTGAAGGAACAGTTCGCCTGGAGACATTTCTAGTGCTACCTTACCAGTGAGAGTATCCAGAATCTCCGTGATTACCTTCATCTGCCCCTGGAGATTGTGCACAGCTGTCCAGAGATTAGCAGGCCTCAGCCTAAAGATCTGGAGAGTGAACGACCTGCAAGACTTACAAGAGCGGGAGCCGACAGAGATACCTACAGGAGTGCTGTGCCCCCTGGTGCCACAAAACAGCCAAGGCTGGGGCTGGGTCAGCAACTGAAATCCAGTTTAGAGGCAGAGTTGGTGGTGGACATGGTCAGCCACCTCAGTAAAATTGGAGAGTATTATTTTGCACTGAATAAACTTAGCAGCCAAAAAACCAAACCAAAACAACAAACAACATTTAAAAGCCCAAAGAAAAAACAATGTATTCACAAAAGGCGAGTTAAAGTTATTGAGGTTGAAATAAGACTGGCAAAAGGAAAGGAAATGAGAAGTGAAACTGAACAAGATGGAGAAGATGCAGGAGGGAGCGTGAGAAAGAGATCCAGAGAAATAGGTGAGACCTGAAAGAAAAGACCGACTGGGAAAGTCCCAAGTGATAAAGAGTGAGAACGGAGAAGTTACATCAATGCAAGGCAGTGGCTCATGCGTCAATGGGAAACAAAATGGGAAACAGAGCTAGCACCGTCTGCAGACCACAATAGGAGTATCAGCAAAGATGTATTACATCACTGCAAAGCAAATTACGGAAACACATAATTAGTTCCCTTTCTAAAAGTCAATATGCTAGGGTAAAGTTAAGAACGTCCTAGGAGCCAATTAGCAAAATGCTGCTATTAGAGGCAAGGGTGACTGGAAGAAAACTATTGTTCTGATTGTTTCTCAAATCTAGTTTAATTGTGCTAGTAGAATGATGCAGTGATATATGAACTGTAATCATGACTCAACCCCTTCCACCCTTCATAGGTAAGAGGTGGTAAAGGGCAAGAAGATTGTCTTTCCCTCAGAACAATGAAAGAAGGCAAGGTGACACAACAATACACCAATGCGTGTCAAGAGATTCTATTGCAGCACCAAACAGCAGCATCTCTACACAGAGAAATGGGTCTCCACTGGACATTCAAACCAGGATAATTGATTGTAAATCTATGACTCACCAAATCTTACCTGTCAATGGGGACTAGAAGAATATTACAGTGAGCCAGGCTGCCATTTATTAAATGGGAACTTGCTGACAGGTATCATATTTCTATTAGGGAAGGAAAAAAAAGCAACCTTCTTGGGAATTTCTATTCATATTAACTGCCTCATTTGACTTGTGCACCCTTGTTTTTGACCAGGAAATAGAAAATTAGATATCGTTTCATGCGAGAGTTTATTTTCTTTAAGTAATCTAGAAAGCAAGATAAGAGAGAAAGAAGCATAGAGAACAAAAGAGAAACAGAGTTGAACGGCAGAGAGATTGAGAAAATAAACGCCTCCAACCAGAATCAGATCCCTCACCAAGGAAATGTTGACAGCTATTTTTTTCATTAAGGAAAACATAGAAGCTTTTAAACTGTAGGCTCTGTTGAATTCTGTAAAAATCAACTCTGCACTTCCCTTGTCTATCCTGAAGTGGCACTAAAAATAAAAACTCATTCCATTAGTTGGTTAACTAACCTCAATGTACCTGTTAATTGACTATTAGATTGACACTTTTTTTGAACAGAGATCTTTCTCGAGATCGTCCATGTTTTTAAATACATAGAATTTGAAGAATTTAAGACTTTCAGTGTCAGTCTTTAAAAAACATAAAAGTGTAAGTAAAAATACTTGTGAGTAGCCTCCAAAACAGTTTCTTCTCAAGAATAATTAATTATTAAACTTGTCTGTACAAAATTATTTACTGTGGGTTGTTTTGACTCAATTTTATAGCCATATTCTCTGCTGTGATATTCAGTTTTTATTAACTCTATTTTTAAATGATGTAGCTTCAATTTTGTCCAAATTTATTCTAAGCAGTTCAGAGGGCATTTGCAGATACCCAGTTCCCTAATGCAGCAGTCATCCTGACTCCTGGCTTATCTGCTTATTACAAACAAACAGATGTGATGGGAAAGGTGATGGGGAGTAAACAGTGCAATTGACTCTTATTAAATTTTAGATTTCAACTAGAAGTTAGTACATTTGATTTCTGCATTAAAATAATGGTATATACCATAACATTTATGTCTAGAAATGCCAAGGCAACAAATCAAATGGCTCCTCCAAACTACGTCCTCATTTTAGAAAATCAGAGGACTTTAGAAGCATATCTCATAGTTCAATTTCCATGTAATGGACATTGTTGACAGATGATATTCTAGACTGAAAATGTGAAGTATGGCCATTTTTTTGTAAACTGTTGATTCAGTAACTGAAAAAATGTTACTGCCCCAAAACACTTGCTTTTATCAAGCTTCATTTTATTTCCCTGTGTTCTTAATTTTTTAAAAAGTTTTTTTTATTATTATACTTTAAATTTTGGGATACATGTGCAGAACATTCAGGTTTGTTACATAGTGCCATGGAGGTATGCTGCACCCATCAACCTGTCATCTACATTAGGTATTTCTTCTAATGCTATCCCTTCCCTATCCCCATATCCCTTAAAAGGCCCCGGGGTATAGTGTTCCCCTCCCTGTGTCTGTGCATTCTCATTGTTCAACTCCAACTTATGAGTGAGAATCTGTACTTGGGAACAACCTCGTTCAGAACAACAACTGCTTCTAAGGTCTTGACAGCCCTCAAAATAATTCATGGCAACTTTATTTTCTGTCTCTAGCCTTCCCTACTCTAGGACGCTTATCGTTAACATTTGTCAGCAGCACCTCATGGACACACTACACAGACCCTCCATTACCCTGATTGCCCATGTGCCAGACCACTTTTGGCTCACATTCAGGATGGTGGTTAAAATTCCTGAGCTGTAGAGACAGAGAGAGCTTGCTTGAAATCTCGGCTTTGCTGCCTTTTAGCTCCATGGCTTAGTGGGATGTTGGTCACCCCAGGCCTCCTTCACTGAACTTCCCCTTGAATTGCCAGCATCTACACCATTTCCTCTCCAGGAGTGTCCTCAGACTTCAGAAGCCTGCTTTGTCTGCCAATACAAAGAGTGGGAAGTACCTAGAAATTTACACACCCTCAGAATGAGCCTTAACAAATCACTGTTCAGTGATGGACAACCTCCCTAGCAGAGCTCCTCCATGCTGATAGACTAAAGCTACACTGAGACCTTGAAGCTACATCATTTAAAAATAGAGTTAAAATAGCACCCCTGAATATCACAGCAGAGAACATGGCTACAAAATTGAGTCAAAACAACCCAAGGTAAATAATCTTGTACAGACAAGTTTAATAATTAATTATTCTTCTTAAGAAGAAACTGTTTTGGAGGCTATCTGCAGATTTTTACTTATGCTTTTACGTTTTTTAAAGACTGATATTGAAGGTCTTAAATTATTCAAATTCTATGTATTTACTTTAAAAACACTGAAGATCTTGAGAAAGATCTCTTTGTTCAAAAATAGTGTTAATCTAAATAGTCAATTAACAGGTACATTGAGGGTAGTTAACCAACTAATGGAATGAGTTTTTATTTTTTAGTGCCACTTCAGGATAGACAAGAAAAGTGCAGAGTAGATTTTTACAGAATTCAACAGTCTGCAATTTAAAAGCTTCTATGTTTTCCTTAGTGAAAAAAATAGCTGTCAACATTTTCTCGGTGATGGACCTGATTCTGGTTGGAAACATTTATTTTCTCAATCTCTCTGCCTTTCATTCTCTTGTTTCTCCTCCCTGCCCTGCTTCTCTCATTGTCCTACTGGTTTCTCCTGGAAGCATTTTCTTAGCAAAGCACTTGCCCCAGAATCCTCACCTCTGTTTCTGTGTCAGGGAAACCTGGCTGAAAATGAGAAATTATTATAACCTCTAAACCCCATTTTCCATAACTATACATGGGATGCAAATGGTATCTCCTTCTAGAATTAATTTAGGGAACAAATAAGAAAAAGCACATAGCATGTCATAGTTTCGTGCCTGATGCAAATGCTTGCTAAAATGTAACTATGATTATCAGATGTTCTGGCAGAGATGAAACAGGATATTCAAAATACAGAAAATTCAGGGCTTTTCCTCCTCAAGTTTTGGAGGCCATGTTTCCACTAAGGAAGCTCAAGAATGCTGGCTTCCCTTGAAAGGGCATGGTACTGTGGACTGCCACAGAATTCAAGCTCCCTGCAAAGGTGTCGAAGGACTTGTACACGACAGCCGGACACTGCTCAGCAGTCTGTGCTGCTTTTCTTTCTGTTGGCAATGAGCCAAGCAGCCCAGATCACCAGTGGCACTATTTTGCTGTCCTCTCTGGGGCATCAAGAGAAGAAGAATGTTTCCTACATAGAACAGAGAAAGTCAAAATCCAGAATACATGTCCCAAATATTGATTTCAAGAGTTCTTGTACAGGTTAAATGTGATATAAATCTATATGCCAAATTAGTATAGAAAAACTGAGGCTTTATGTTTTTCATTTGGTTCAATGGACTGCATATTTGAGAGGTATAACATCGTGCAGCCAGTTATGAGATTGATATTCGAGGGTTGCACTCACCCAGCTGCAAAGCTCAATGTGGGTTATATACGCAGCTGAAGGGAACTAGGCAGCGATTTTTAATTAATTAGCAATTTTGAGCCTCTCAAGCTAAAAGCTACCTTAATGATAAAAAGAGAACTGATATAAGAAGGCAAGAGAATTTGAAACATTCAGCCTGAAACAACAGAGAGATGCCCAGTACCGAGCTTTTAAGCAGGAACCTATCTTTTACTCAGCCATTCTATGCTAGCTATTAATATTTTATGGTTATAAAAATTATAAATAAATGAAAATCAGCTTAATATTTTGAGTTCATTAAGAGCCTTTTGGCCTCTGAAGAAAATCATTTTCGCTGGACTCTGACATCATTCGCTCTTGAGTAAAAACAACAATCTTCTATTTATTTGTATAATGTAAATCAGGGCACAGCAAATGCTACCCCAAAGTATTTTTGGAGGGCCTCCAAAAATGTGAGATTTGACCATAAATTCTGTGACCCACCTTGCCTGAAAGTAAGTCATAAGATGCTCATTCCAGATAGGTCCTTTACCGCAACTGGAGAGAAAGAATGCTACACAGACAAGCCAAGGAGAATCTGAATACACAGCTCTCTTTGGTTCCCCTTTAATCTATTGCCATTAGAGCATACCCTTCTATTCAATCGCATTTCTACATGGCTCTCCATTCTTCATTAAATCGAAGCATAAAAATGGACAGTTTTCTCTGGGTCTCTGGGTCTTTATTTTTGAAGGCTCCTGTGTCACATAAAATTTTGATTAAGTACGTTTGTTGTGCTTTTCTCTTTTTAACCTGTTAATGTAGGAGTGCTGGTTGTGTCCCTTATGATGGATGTGGAAGGATATCATAGCTCTCTGCCCCTACATATACCTACTATGATTGCTAAAACCAACATAGTGCTTTATGATTCATAAAGTCTCATTATACATTATGATTGCATTTATTCTTCAAAGCAAAGATAGAGAAAAGTTATTATTACCCTTAGCCCTATGTTAGAGATAAAATAAGATTTTCAGTCCATCCAGGATCACAAAGTAAGTGGTGATGCTGAACTACTGAGATATCCTTTAATTCCAAATTGCATTGTTACCTCACTCACATCAACCTATGTAAAAATCTTGTTGATTTTTAAACAAGAGAGTCTGCTTCATAAGTTAAAATGATCAAAATATCGAGCAAAGGAAATTAACTTCTTTTCTTTTTTTTTTTTTTTTTTTTGGTTCAGGGCATATGTGTACAGGTCTGTTACATGAGTATATTGTATAATGCCGAGATTTGGGCTTTTAAGAGAACCCATCACACAAATAGTGAATATAGTACCCAGTGGGGTACTTTGAGACTCAACTTGTTTCTTAATATCAGTCAGTTTAATTCCTACTAAGTGGTAAATATAATTACTTATCTTCCTTTAAATACTGATTTAAGAGAAATACCCATATCTACCTTACTTCTCCCATTAGATAGTAAGGGTTAGAGACATGTCAGTAACATACTAACAGTTTTGATACACAAAGCCTAATTTTTGTTTGGAAATTGTTTCTTACATGAATGAGTGAATGAATGTACTCAGGAATGCACTAGTAAAAGAGAATTATCATCCATGAACAATGCTCAGAAACAGCTTATGATATTGACGAATTTAGAAAAAATATATACATGGAAATAGCAAATAAGTGCAAAACCAAATAATACTAGTGATGAGGTTACCAGAGTTTCATTCAACAGAGAAATGCCCTGCTAGAGAAGAGTGCATGGAAGCTGTAGGTTATGTTCTCAGTGCTTCATCCACCTATCCTAGCATCACTTTACCAGTTTTTCTCTCACAAGCTCCCTGTACCTCCATTCCCAACAGCTGGCACTCAGGTGTCTTTGGCAGAGAGAAGCTGGAAATGCATGTGAATGTATGTCCCTTTCCACCAGGCACAGCCCTTATTCAATGCCTAGTCATATCTGGGCTTCTGTCCCTGAATGAGGCATATCGAGTATAACCAGCACAGTCTCCAAAGCTCCCCTTTGAGGCTAAGCCAAAGTGATCCTTCATGGGACCTCACTCCATCTCATACCCTTACTTAGCCCCCTTCTCACCCAGGCCCCACTTCCCTCCTCCCTTATTTTTTTTCTTGACCATTCCTAATAAACCACTTTCATAAAAATCCTCTTTTGGTGGGGGGGAACCCAATCTAAAAAAAAAGAAGGCTGAAACTGAGCTGGGCTTTAAAAATGCTTCAAATTTGAGTGTTGTGCCAAAAATTTCATTCCAGGAAAGGGAAAATGTAATGAGCAAAGGCCTGAATCTGTGGAGGTTTTGTATTGTTAATGTAGGTGTTAGGAGTGGTGGGAAAAGCCTTCCTGACAACTAACATGGGTGTTGTAGAGACAGGAGTATCAACCTGGGTTGATATGGCTTGGCTGTGTCCCCACCCAAAATCTCATATTGAATTATAATCTCCATAATCCCCATGTGTCAAAGGAGAGACCAGGTAGAGGTAATTGAATCATGGGGACAGTTTCCCCCATGTTGTTCTTGTGATAGTGAGTTTTCATGAGATCTCATGGTTTTATAAGCGTTTGGTGGTTTTTCCTGCATTCATTTCTCCTTCCTGGCCCCTTGTGAAGATGGTGTCTTGCTTCCCCTTCACCTTCCACTCGTTATTGTAAGCTTCCTGAGGCCTCCCCAACCAGACTGAAGTGTGAGTCAATTAAACCTCTTTTCTTTGTAAATTACACAGTCTCGGGCAGTTCTTTATAGCAGAGTGAAAACAAACGAATACGTAGGTAAGACAGTAGGGCAGAATCAGTTCAGGTAAGGCATGAAAAATAAAGAGAGAGATTTGAACTTGATGTGATAAGAGTGTGAAATCATGTTGTTTCCTAGCAGAAGAAGAATGTGAGAAAAGCAGGCAAATCTCGAAACATAGCTACAGAGCTCCAGTCTCTGTAGATGCTATGTGGAAAAATAGTTCTATGGTCAAATAAAATTTGAAAACAGTTTTCATCCTACCTGTAGCCTATTGATGATTATCAAATGACCATGTACCTATGAAAGGTAGGGTCAAGAAGCAGTTTTATTTTTGTTCTTCCAGTTTTGTTTTTTTTTTTGGTTTTTTTTTGTTTTTTTGTTTTTTTTTTTTTGAGACAGAGTCTCCCTCTGTCACCCAGGCTGGAGTGCAATGTTGCGATTGTGGCTTACTGTAAGCTCTGCCTCTTGGGTTCAAGCGATTCTCCTGCCTCAGCCTCCCGAGTTGCTGGGATTACAGGCACATGCCATCACACCTGGCTAGTTTTTGTATTTTTAGTAGAGACAGGGTTTCACCATGTTGGCCAGGCTGATCTCAAACTCCTGACCTCAGATGATCCACCAGCCATAGCCGGCCTTCCAAAGTGCTGGGATTATAGGCGGGAATCACTGTGCCCGACCTTCTAGTTTCTAATCTTTTCGTACTCAGGAGTGTACTCTGTGTAGTGTAGTGCTAGTCAATGTGTGACCCACTTGCTGGCAAAGAATTCTCTTTTGCTTTAGAAAACCTAGCATTGACCAACACATTTAGTCACAGTACATATTGGGAAAGCCATTCTTATTAATATAGTATAGAACTAGTTATTCTGTAAACATACTTTGAGAAACGTTGTTTTAGGAAGCTCCATGAAAGAGGGAGAGCCTGGATGGAGGCCAAGCACTTTGTTAGGAGGAGACCAGGCTGGTGGCCAGAGAAATGTAAAGAAAGTGAGCATCAGAGTCCATCTGCAAAAGCCTTTAGTTATCATGAAAACCTGAATTTTCTAGCCCCACTATAGTTGTATGAGTGACATAAATGGGACGGTTTAGTGGTGCAAATTTTCTCTGACTCCAGTGGTTATTATTTAATGGAAATGGAGACCGGAAAGCATCTTGGAAACTGGAAAGTTAAAAAATATTAAAAACTGAATGATTCCGTCTAATCGGTTATATTATCTAGCATCATTTAGTAACACTAAAACATAGTTCTATTAAATTTAAACATTAAAATCTGACAAAATTAATTTTTTTAAAAAAGGAGCTTGTGTGTCATTTCAGTTTTAAGTTCAAATAACATAAGGGTAAGAGGTTTTGATATCATTTTCTGGGTAGGCTGAGCAAAGTTTTTTTTCAAATAAATTTTTAGAAAATTTTAATGGACATATGAAATACCTGGATATCTCATGAAAATGAAGATTTTAATCTAGAAAGTCTGGATGGAGCATTTTGCATTTCTCACAAGCTCCCTGGTGATGCAAGGTTGCTGGTCTAATTCCTACACTTTGAATAGCAAGGGGCTTAAAGATAAGGTCCCCTTGACTATAAAATGCAGAGACTCAAAATTAGATTTTCATTAGAAATTGTTTTTCCTCTGTCAAGTATTTATTGTATTATTTCTCAAGCATATTTGTTCATTCACTTTGTTAGTTTCTTATAATACTCAGTGCCAGCTGAGCAGATAAGAAGGAGTGATAGGGAGAAATGTATGTGGGTAAGGGAATTTAAATGAGGTGTAAGACCTGTGGGAGGCTCTAGGGAAGACGAAGGGTCTACTTTCAGAGAGTTTGGCACCAGTGGGAGGTTCCCATGGCTAATTTATAAGTTTTACAGGGGAAAGGGAACATTTTATCAAGATATATTTTTAACTTTTTTTTCATTCTATGTTCTTCATTTAACTGTTAATTTTATACATGCTGTGGGCTGAGAAATATGAATAAGGTTTCCCTTTAATAGCAATGTTACCTAAAACCAGCTACACTGGTTTTTAACAGAATCTTTTTTCTCTATCACATTTTGTTATTTCAATAAATTTCATTCTCTAAGGAAGTTTTCCAATAGTATTTTCTTTGTATTTATGTGCCAGTACCTTCTTAATTCTAGAAGTATAAGAAATAAGATAAAAAGAGAGCATTCTTGCAATCATTTATATTCAGAACACAATGGTAAAAAGAGAAATAGCCATTTTAATTGGTTTTTAGACATATATTTGTTACTTTCTGGAAGCAAAAGCAAGGAAATTTAAATAATAAACTTTTGAAATCTTGGTGGTTCCTGAAATATCAATGATGAAAACATAAGCTCTACCCTTTTGTTTTTCTTAAGATGGTCCTAATGACTAGATCCATCCATTTTAACCTAGAAGTCCACCTTAAAATTAATAAGGGAGTAATGAAATTAGTTGTACATTTAAAAAGTCTCATGTCACTACAGGATGTTATACATAAAACAAGTTCTCCTTTTACTTCTAAAATATGACTATAGTTTTATTATACATGCAATATATTTTTCAGAAGATTTATAGGTAAACTTTCTATGATATTATTAGCCAGCCATGGCTTCCTCTATGGATTAAAGAATTAAAATGTTAATGGGAAATTCATGACTCAGGACTAAGAAAACTTCCTTTTTCCTCTGAATGACTGAGCATATATATATTTGGCTTTTTTCAGTATCATGACCCAGAAAATTCATTAGATTTGCATTAACAAAGTGAGCAATGTATATTAACTTTTTTAGTCTAGAAAAAAAGGTAAGAAAATTAACAACCCTTGAGTATTTTCAATGTCCAGGGAATATTCAAGGCACTTTTACTAAGTCATCTCATAAAACAGTGGTGTCTCAGTCTGTACATTAAAGAATTATAGAATATCTCTAAAGAATCAGATTAAAAAGAGTCAGAATAAAACCACAGTAAAACATTCTCATTCAAAGAATACAGTTTACTGTGACAAGTAATTACTGTGCTCCCTACAAGTGACTTGACAATTGGTTAGGGAGTCAAGAGACTGAAAAGGAAGTTCACACAGGTTAAGGCTTCACCAGCTCCCCATTCCTAAGACTTGGTCATTGCCAATGGATCTGAGAACTTTGAATTGACTGAGGTCTTCATTTCCCTCCACGGGAATATTGCATTATAATGTTTACATTTATGATATCTAAAGGCAAATGAAGGAGACACAGATCCCTGCCTTAGTTAGAATGCACCTTTAATACTTGGCTCGGGTTTGCAAGCCTCCTGCTCATAAACACTTCATATTGAAGCGGCTCAGCCTTTAATTGTGAAAAGGAATTTATAACTATAGGAACATTTTAAAAGTGAGAACTTCATCTAAGATGGAAAAATTACCTAACCATTGTGAAAATAAAGGAAAAATTGAGAATGAGAGTAAACTGAGCAAAACTAACAGTCAGAAGAAACAAATAAAAGAATGAGAATATTAATATATCAAAAATTCTATAAGTCAAAAATCTTACAGCTAAAAAATTGATTTACAAATATGAATGCTACTTCCATTTGGGAATTACTACTATAATTCACAAAAAGAAATTGGAAAAAAGTTGTTTTGTGGGAAAACCAAAAGTGAACTTCTGCTTATTTTCCAAATTGCTATTGACTTTTTCCAACAGAATCTCATTAGATTGCCGCACTTCAGTCTTGAGCACTCACAGTCTTGTTTTGTTTGCTTTATTGTCAACTTTACATGAGAATGGTTATCATTTTAGATTTTACTAGAATACATAATGCCAAGATGAGTACAATAATGGATTTTTTGGTACAGCTGCAGATGAAAGAGGAAAAAAATTCATACTTATGTTAACTTTTTTCCATTTATGATTAGATTTTAACACTTTGAATCCTCTCCTAATCTGTAAATTATTCTTATTCTGTATAAACATTACCTTATCCATCTACTACATTGCTCTTTTTGTCTCACCTTGGTTGCTGAAGTTACTTCTAAATTATTTTATGCACAAGTCTTCAAATCATAGTGAAAACTTTTCATGAAAGACAACAGTTGCCACAAATCCCAGAAAATACATTAGTATTTTCAGTGTATACATCAGGAAAAGAGAACAATGGCAAAATTGTTAAATATGATTAGGGAAAAAAGACTAAATTAATAATATACCTAAGTGTCACCAATGTCCCAAAGTGGATACTGGGAAGCACCTATAATTTCATTTAATTCTCATTATAATTCCATGCAGTAAATTCTATTGTTATTATTTCATGTTTCCAATAAAAACTTTTTTTTTAATTTATTTTTAAGAACACTACCTTTTTTTCCCAAAAAATCATATACCCTTTTTATGTAAAAGAAGTCAAGTAATCCATAAAAGTGCAAAGAGGGAAGCAAACTATCTCCAAAATCCCACCACACAAAAACAAAACTTATTAATGTTTGGTTAAAAAATATTTCAGAGGTATCTCTTTGTATGTATACAAATAAAGGTTATTAATGTATAGTACAGCCACATAGATAGATAATAGATAAAGATAGACTGGTGAATAGATAATATTAGTGAATACATAGAAGAGAAATAATGGATGGATAGAAATCCAGCTAATAGTTTGAAAATTAAAGTATTTTTCTTTTTTCCTTTTCCATGTACCTGATCAGCCAAAGGTGTCTATGTATGATAGAGGTGGTGAGGTCAGGCTACCTGAAAAACATGCAAAGAAAAAGAAGGTCGGGCACGGTGGCTCACACCTGTAATCCCAGCACTTTGAGAGGCCGAGGTGGGCAGATCACGAGATCAAGAGATCGAGTCTATCCTGGCCAACATGGTGAAACCCTGTCTCTACTAAAAATACAAAAAAATTAGCTGGGCCTGGTGGCACGCACCTGTAGTCCCGGCTACTGGGGAGGCTGAGGCAGGAGAATTGCTTGAACCCGGGAGGCGGAGGTTGCAGTGAGCTGAGGTCACACCACTGCACTCCAGCCTGGTGCCTGGTGACGGAGTGAGACTGTCTCAAAAAAAAAAAAAAACCAAACAGTTAACTCTTAAGTATCTAATATTCAAAACAGAATTTTAAGACGCCATTAGGTTTGAAGATCACTCACCATGAAAGGAAGGGACAATAATATATTTTTTATCTTCTCTTTAATACAAGAGCCAGGCCATAGTTTCTCAAATGTGATTTCCATACAGGAAAAAGTCCTAGGTAATCTTTACTGTGGCACTTGCAATGCCCAATTTTCAGTCATGACTTGACAGATGGGTAAAGATGCCTAACTGCTTGCGTAAGTTTGTAATCATAATTACCTTGCATATACAGGGGAGGTTTTTTTCTTGGAAATTGTTATTATCATCATGATATATAGATATTTTACTTTATATTTTTACATAGCCACATTATCTTTTAAAGTTTCTGTGTTTCTATTATGTCTCATTAGTGGAAAACATGTATTTTTACTCTTCTAACTAAGTTATCCACAATGCTAATGGTAATGTGAATAATAATGCTGATTGCTTGGTTAGTAATTATTTGGGTTACTACAAAACTTTTTACTTTTCAAAACTTTTATGAATACTTTTTTACAAAATGATTTTACTACAAATATCACAGATTTTTTAGAAATTAAGTTGCCATTTTATGCAGAAAAGAAAATTGCATCACAAAGAATGGCAGTGAATTTCCTCAGATTATACAGCTGGCAGCTGATTAGTAGCTAAGAACAAATTAGGTTGGTTCCCCTAATCCCCAGCCCAGCCTTATTTTCAATAAAGCCTTTGTTTGGAGTTCTTTCTAGACAAGATTTTTTACTCTGGGATCAAGGTAAACAGCATCACTTAAACAACTACCTCTCAGGGCTAGGCTATTCCTTCTGATTGTCCAGGTAAGCTAATCAGTAATCATGTAGAATGAGTGGGTATGGTATGCATTACCAAACTAGGTCTAGATCCGCATGCAACGACTTCCTTCTTGTGATTTCTTTCACTGCTAAACCTTGCTTATTCAGTAAGTTTCTTCTGTGTAGGCGTCCACACTGATGCACTGACATGACCTGTAATACAGGTATTTTTTCTGGTTACCATAGCTTTGGGATAATCTGTCTCTGGCAAACTGTTCACTTGTTCAGGCACTGATTCCATTATAATTGTGTCCAGTCTGATAACAAATATTGAACATCAAAGAAAATCAATGCATTTTATATTTTTAAATGAGTAAGAGAGTCCTTTTTAAAACATTCCTTCTGAGCCAATAACTAAAAATGCAAAACAGTAATTGGGTACTGAAAAAATAGTTTAGGGCTCCACAGACCTTTATTTCACCAGATATGGAATCATTTCTTAGTCCGTTCACAGTAATATAGTCTTCTCCTAGCCAGCTCTGGCCTCTGCCCATTACTCACTTCCAAAGCCACTTCTATACATTTTTAGCTACTTGTTACAGCAGCACACCAGTTCCTGCTACCAATTTGTCTTAGTCTATCCCTGTAACTACAACAAGGTACCTTAGGTTTGGCAATTTATAAACAATAGAAATTTATTTCTTACGGTTTTGCAGCCTGGCAAGTCCAAGACCATGGCACCAGCAAATTCAGTGTCTGGTGAGAGCCTGTTTCAGAGATGTCATCTTCTCATGGTGACCTCACATCGCAAAGGGGGCAAAGAGGCTCCCTCAAACCCTTTTAAAAGGATGCTAATCCTACCCATGGGGGATTCCCAAAGACCCCACTTCTTATTACTATCTCCTTCAGGGTTCGGTTTCAACATATGAATTTTGCAGGAACACAGACATTCAGACCATAACAACTTCATATTTATGGCAAGGATGCTATTCCTACAGGTTCTGTTTTTTAGTCTGTATATATGTTTTATTTTAATTACAAAATAAAAGAAGCTTATAAATATTAAATAAAAATTTAAACTCAAAAAATAATGTGTAAAATGAAAACATTTTACAATATCTTAGAATTTAAGCTCAAGCCACTACAAGATCTGCTTTATAGATTTGCTCTGGAGATGAACATTTTTTATTCTTATGTGTAATAGAATTAACCACATTTTAAGAAATAGAACTAATGAAAAATAAAATATTAATTTAGAATTTCAAAGATAAACTGACAGACTTTTTTATCAAAAAATAAAATACTTGAAATATTTTCTGCCAAATAAATGACTATGAAACAATGGAAGAGACTGAAAGAAGGAAAGTCATGGTCAAACTAAAGAACAGGAAAGGAAAAAATCTGTTATAACTGTATAATGTGCTCCTTCATCATTCTAACACATTATAAACTTTAAAATAATGTTCAGACTGATTTCACAAACACTTCTCTCGATCTTGCCTCATGTTTTGTTGCATTCGATAAAAGGTTTTTCTACTTTAAGCCTCTAAATATCAGGCTGAGGAAATCTAACTTAAGAGCACTTAATAGAGCATTTCACGCCTATTTAAACTACCTTGAAATCATTGGAGTGTCTCAGTAAGGTTTCCCTTGAACTTCTCACCTTAGAAAGGCACATATGAGTCTTTCCCAAAGGCAGTATCTTTTTCAAAAGTATCGTCTCATATCAGCTTATTAGCTACAATGACCACTTCAGTTGGATGACAATGTAAGGGGAATAGAAGTCTCAAGGATACTGCAAAGTTTTTAATGACTTAATCATTCTATGATATGATTTTTGTAGTGTTTTGTTTTTTTCAAACTTTCTCTTGGTTTTCGATTCTTAGGATCTAAAAAGACTTTAGTCTAATGTCTAGAACTCTCCAGTAGTATTTAGGTTTCTTTTTGTGAAAACTGGTAGAAGGAAAGAGACAGCCTCTCATGGAGTGATAATGGGCAACTGCTCATCCACTCCAAGCTCTTGTGTCGTGGGATACTATTGCGGTTAGCATCTTCACTCCAATTTTACTCAAGCCACTCAAAATAATGAGGACATTTGCACTTCTACCACCACTCTCAAAACTTTTTAGAGGCCACATTGCCACCACATAGAATTTCTGGTTTAATTGACAGCATGAAGTGTGAAGACTTCTCTCTTAATTTTTACACTTTCCTGATTGTTCCATAACTTAAGATATCAGAAGTAAGTTAGCTATTTGGCTACCTTTATGGTCTAGCCCATCTTGATTTTAAAAAAGGATCTATGTGTTTCTATATGTCTCTGTTTAAATATAGAACATTAAAAGTTAAAAGTGATTGTTTCTAACAATCCCAGTTTTACGTAAATGAGGAAACAGATTATTCCGATAGTTCTAGTCTTAATGTGTTTTTTGAGCTCCAGTCTAGAATTTCCAACTGCCTGCTGGACTCAAAATCCAGTTGCCCTACAGCTCCTCAGCCATCACAGGTAAACGCTGAACCTCATATTTCCCAGCAGAAGTTACTTTGATTCTTTAACAGTCAGGGTCCCGTAAGGTAAACCAAAATCACACTAGATGTTTCAACAGAAAGGATTTAATATAAATAGTTAAATAGATGCTGGGGGGTAAAACAAAGATAGTGGCCAAAGTAAGAAACTTTCTGGGAAGAAGCAAGGGATGGGGCTTGAGTTGAGTTGCATTTAGAGAACTCTGCAGTTTGTAGGGGGAATCCCATGGATTCAGATCTGCAAGGAGGGGTGCCGGTCTGATATCTGTGGTATACCAGGAGTGGAGGAGTGGGGGACAATGAGAAAAGTTAGGACTCAGACCTCTGAAGAAGGGGCATTCTAGGTGGCTCCTGGCATCTCTGAGGGATTATAATGAGGCTGGTTCTTGGAATGAAAAACAACAAACAAGAAACACACAAAAAAGAAAAATAAATAAATAAAAAACAAGATGGGGACTGGAACGAACTGCCAGGGTGAAAGGATCTCAGTGGAGAGACACTGAGTAACAGCAAGCACACAGGAAGACTCAAATCCTATCCTCTTCTATCGCTCTCCAATTTCCCCAGTGGCAAAACCTGACAGGGAGCAAGGTGGCAAGACAACATGGCGGTTTTCAGAGTTGCAGTCCCAGCATCACAAAGCAGAGGATAGAAAGGCAAACTTGAAGCTGAGAGATTATAGTATGCATCTTATTTACAGACTGTCATGTCTACTCATCCCTCCAGCCTCAGCTAGAAGATCGTCTCCTGACCCCAGAGATAGGGCTAGGTAAGTATTCCTTTCTCTTTGTTCTTGTGTGTCCTGATTAGGAGCAAGGGCCATAATCACAAAAATCACACACACACAAAGGATCGACAGATGATAAACTTATAAAAAAGATATTCAACTTCACTATCATTAAACATCAAGTAAACATATGATAAAGTAAGAAAATATATTTCATTTATTGGGCAGCAAAAATTTAAAGATATTAGTAATGTCATCTGTGATCAAGGATTTAGTAAAAAGTAGTTGCTAAAATGTAAACTGTGGTTTATTGTATTGTTGTAATACCTGTTCTCTGACATTCCCCATAAGAATATGAACCTCTAAAGCTTCATCACAGCAGAAGTGCTTGATAAAGATGTTGCTGAGTTAAAGAATAAAAGCAGTTATGGAACGTTCCTGAGATCAGAGCGTGAATGGAGAAGACAATAAGAATCCAGGATGGTTGGATTTCATTCTAGGATACCTGGCACAAAACCACCCCAGTTAATGTCCATACTTCTTGCACACATATAAATAGCTCAGTAAAGAAATTTGGAAATTTTATTCATTTTTTTAAAATATAGAAATGGATAAAGAACAAAACAAAAAACCCTATAATTTGACCCTCCAGATAATCTCAGTTGCCTTTTTAAAAATAATAGATGTGCATAGTTAAAAGAAAAGTAAAGCTCCTCAGAGAAGCAAAAAATAAGAATGTGAAAACCTTCTTCTCTCCATTCCCAATACTTGTAAAGGAAAAGTTTTAGATCATAACTTTAAAGATTTCAAGTTTAAGAAAAGCTTACCCCCTGTATAAAGCTATAGCTTCTCTGCTTGGTTCAAGATTTTTATTTTCAGTATAAATTGCATGAATTGCACTCCTGGACACTATACATCCTCCAAAGCCATCATGTTATAATGGCCTATGCTATAGTAACATGGTAAAATAGAATAAGCCTTCAGTAATAGATTTAATTATTTCCTCATGGAGATGAAAAACTGAGACACAGCAAGTTTATGTTATTAGCATAAGCCATAAGGACAATAGCTAATAGAGCCACTAATACAATTCCAAGCTCCTGTGTTTCCATCCATAAAGAATCTCCAAATTCAAGAAATATAGAGAAATTAATTAAAAATGTGTCTTAAATTTAATAGCAGAGAACTCATTATTTTGCATTGATACAGTAAGAATTTTTAGACAAAAGATTGTACTTCCTAGTATTTGTTCAGTACTAATGTTAGAACTATTCAAGCAAAAAAAAAAACACATCTCACCAGGTGTTTCACATGAGTCTGACAACTGTTTTTAAAACACTGCTAACCCCTTAAGCTTGTATCCTAACATAATTTGTGTTTGTGTGACTCATTACAAATAGAAACGAGAATATTTTCTAAATATTAGACTCAATGAGAATTCCTTAGCAATATCCCAGGCTCGCATGCCTCACGCTGTTAACGAAAGAAGGAAGCAGTTCTTTTATATGATCAATATTATAACTGAGATGCAAATCCTTATTCTTTGGCTTTCTTTGCCATCATCGATTATCATTATGTTGACAGATTGAGGGACTTGGAGGATAGTATTGCAGGAGAGAAAAAAGACGTAAGAATGCTCCAGTAAGTTTTAAAGAATACTAAGTGGCAAATCAACATAAATATGCACTAAATGCATCTGTGTTTGTAGTAGGTAGGACTTAGAAATAATTACCAAAATAAACGTACCTAGAGAAATTAATAAATACTATCTGTATTCTTTCAGGGTTGATGTCTTGATTTAAAAAAAGAGGTTTTATTAGATATTTTGCCAAAGAAAAAATATAGATGATCCATTTAAATAGAAGATTATCTAATAATTAGATTCGTTAACTGGATAACAATATCCAATGTTATAAAAAATGGGAAAACGGAGACTTCTATACATTGTTGCTATAGATGCAAATTGGTCCAATTTTCTGGAAGGCAATTTGGCTTGTCTATTAACATTTTAAATGTGAATGCCCTTTGAGCCATCAGGTCCAATGCCAGAATCTTTCCCAAGGAATTAATTGGAAAGGGTGCCAAAAAAGTCTAAGTGAAAGGCTGTTTATTGCATTGTTTAAAACAGTCAACAGCTGGATAATATCCTAAATGTCCATCAATACAATATTGGCCATTTATTTAATGAATATATAGCCATTAAAAATAATGAGATAGACCTATTTGTATTGACAGAGAAAGAAGTTGATGAAACATAATTAATTAAAATTAAATAAAAATAGGGAATGGCTATGAAAAAATATGTTTAGAACTGTTTCAATTTTGTGTGTGTGTATATATTCATAGATGTATAGATATACACTTAGCTTGTCATGGGATATTTTTATTACTTCTTTATACAATTTCATATTGTTAAATTATTTTTACAATGAGCTTTTATTATACTTACAACCAGCAAATATAATAAAGGTATTCTGATTTTGGAGAAAGAAGAGACCAAGGATGAGTGAAGTCTTCAGAAAGTGATGATACAGGAGTCAGTTATTGAAAGACTGAGATTATATACTTTATTGTTTTATTTTGAATATTAAAAAAATGTAGTATAGAAAATGTAGAAAGCACAGAAAATCATAACAATTACAATAAAAAATTATCACACTCAGAAATAATTTATTTCTAGGGATCACTAGCTAGGTAAAATTCCAATCGGCAAGGATGAGAGTGGAGACAATTTTGGGAAAACAAAGGCAGAGAAGTAGTAAGAAAGACAGGATTGTGTTCAATAAGCTATTTAAACTAACTGGATCAAAAAGAAGTGGAAAGTGAATCTGAAAGATTAGATTAGAGGATATCATCATAAATGGTCTTAAATGTGAGGGTGACTGTAAGTAATGGGGAGCCATTGGAGGCTCTAGTTCAATGAAAGGAGGTGTTTGAAGACATGCTTAAGATTAACCTGTAATCTCAGCACTTTGGAAGGCCAAGGCAGGTGGATCACCTGAAGTCAGGAGTTCGAGATCAGCCTGGTCAACATGGTGAAACCCCATCTCTACTAAAAATACAGTCACGGTGGCAAACAACTGTAATCTCAGCTATTTAGGAGGCTAAGGCAGGAGAATAACTTAAACCCAGGAGACGGAGGTTGCGATGAGCCGAGCTCATGCCACTGCACTCTACCCTGGGTAACAGAGCGAAAAAACAACAAAAAAAATTAACCTGGTAGCAACATTAGAAAAATTGGAGAAGAGAATGATGGGAGTTATTTAATAGTTTATTATAGTAATCTAGGGAGAAAGCCATGCATATAAATCCTGAACTAAAGAGAAAATAATACACAGAAAAGGGAAAATATAGAAATATATCTACAAATATATGTTTGGTAGAGATAATAAAATTTTACACATTTTGCCTAAAATGACAGTATCTTTGTGTGTGTAGTTTTTATTATCTTTCATTCTATATTTTGTTGTTTGGGGAGAGCTGAAATTTTACAAGATCATAAAACATCAGCTTTGACAATTGTAAGAGTGATTTATCAAGTTCATCTATTTTTGGAACAAAATAACACAAATAAAAATCAGTTTCCTTTATAATCTAAGAGTCCATATTACAAACACATGAAGTTTACATGAGGATTTGAACAAAGGCCCTCATAAATTTTTTGCCAAAAATAAAATAATAAAGTGAGTTATAAGAATTTACCCAGTGTAAATCTTTATCTTTACTTTAACTGTTGAATTAATAATAGTTTATATCATATTGCCTATAAATTATATGACATAAGCAGTAGATGTTAAGCAAGTCATTTCTATTTAAACTTAATTATGGGGGAAATAGTGTTATGATTACAACAGTTTAATACTCTCTCTACCTACACTTAATAAATTGCCTTGGCTTGCTTTGCATTTGTTGGTATTGTCTATGTTATTTATTTTTCTATAACTAGTATTGGATGATATTATAATGCCTGTTGAAGGTAAACATTTAAGAGCCGTTAGAAAGTTATTTGTCTTTTAGGAACTGTGACCCCTTTCCCCAGACCTGACACTAGGAAATATGCTTCACATTTCTCATTTCTGTTGTAGAAATAGAAGTTGCAGAAATTGTAGAAGTTGTAGAAGTTGGAGAAACTGAAGAATTGAAGTTCTCATCTGTATGCGTATTTATATATGCACTATTGCCATTCTTTTCATGTATATGCCGTATAAACGTACATAGAAAATATTTCCACTAAATTTTGCATGATATATTTGCAGGAGACACTGTGGGCATGCTTCCAGACACTGTGGGCATCCTTGCATTCTGTATACCACTGTGCATTGCACCTTAGCCAGTGATTGATTAGTTAGTGCTGCAGTAGGAAAGCCTAGCTCCCTTGCCTTAGGTGGGAAAAATTCTGAGACACAACTTATATTTCCAAGCTCCCCTGTGGGATCCACCTTTAATGACCCCATGTGGGACTTCACCTGATATGGTACCCTTCTTAGCTTCTTCTCCTTCCTTGCCCTGCATCCCAAAGTTCCTTGACACCTTTCCTGGGAGCAATTGATAATCTCTTGTATGTGAATCCTCTTCTCAGACTCTAATTTTGGTGAACCCAACCTAAGACACTGTAATGTAAAAGACAAACGGGAAGTAGTATAAATTTTACTGAAAAGACATTGCCATTTTCTTCCAAAAGACCAAGCCATTGATATGACAATAACAACTAGACCACTGGAGAAATACATCAATAGCCATAGATTCAATAAAGAGCTTTTAAATGCGCCTTTCCAAAATATTTTCATGCCAAACTTAAAAAAAGAAGAAATTTAATATTATACGATTTATCCTTTCATAACAGAACAGCTGCCATTTGTTGCATTATTACCTATGATTGTTATTGTTCTTATGTTTTTGCATTTTATGCCATTTAGTCTTCACAACAACACTATGATGGAATCATTTTCTATGTTTTTCACACAGTGGAGTGTAGCTCTGAGATCATAGAGTTTAGCAAATAGCTGAACCACGATTTAAACCCAGGTATAATCTGGCATTAAAGCTAATACTCTTTCTAGTTTATCTGTAGATAAACTAGATGGTCTTCTGGTAGAACATCCTGCAACACAGTAGGTGCCTATGTTCATTGACTTCCTGTTGATTTTCCTCTGACATTGACAGGAAACTATGAGGTAGAATTTATCCAGTGACTTTCACCAAAGAACGTACCCTCTGCAAATACAAACCATACTATTCCAATGACTTCAAAGGGTTAAGATAAGTTTTCTCAAATCTTGTATTTTAAGAACTGCAAGATTTATCTGGTTTTAATTATGTCATATAGAGATGCCCGTTAAGGAAGTCATCAATAACTTGCTCGATCAACAAGTGCAGAAAAAAACAGCAATATACCATTATGCAAGCACCAAGTCTAGACAGGGATATTATACTCAATACCTTACAGTTCACATATAACTACTTAAATTGTTTAGACAATAACCCTGGCCAACTATTTTTCTGTGGTGGTCATTTCTGGCTTCTGAAAACTGATCAACTTATTACATTCCTATTACCACATGCTATCAGGAAGCACATTCAGTTGTAATGTTGTATCATTATCTGTAACAACTGTGAGGAAAATCAAGAATGTCCACGCAAAGGTGGCACAAGAAGCTAGACTCATTTTGCTCTTTGTGGTCAGACACAACAACCTGTAATTCATTTCAATCTTTGACACTGAAAAGCAGTATAACTCAAATGGATGGCATTGTGTGTGGCTGGCCTTACAGAATAAAATACTAGATATCTTCACATCCTGTAAGCTCTTCCTTTAACTCTATGGAAACAAACACTTTTCATCCATGGAATAGTTCTACACGTAATGCACTACACTGAATGTTTTCTGTGTGTTTTGCCTTAGTAACTGTTTGGATGATAAGACTCAATTTAAGAATGAATGCTAATGAAGTTAAGTGAAGGAAAGGATTTGTTGAAGACAAGAAAGTTGAATGTTTCATCTGCATCTGTTGATTACTTTGGAAGCATCAGAGGTTATTCATTTCCAACTGTTTGTATAATCATGGAAAGCAATTGGATGCCATTATGTGTTGAAATCTGTCCACCAAAAAGATGTTGAGGCCTAACTCCCAATACTTATGAATGTGACCTGATTTGGAAATAGGGTCTTTGCAGATGATCAACGTAAGATAACATCGTTAAACCAGGCCCAAATCCAATATGACTATGTCCTTCTAAAAATGAGAAATTTGTACACAGAGACAGCCTGTACATGGGGCAATGCCATGAGAGGATGAAGGTAGAGATCACGGTGATGCATCTGTAAGCCAAGGAACACCAAATATTGCCAGCAAACCCCAGAAGCTAGGAAAGAGACATTGAACAGATTCTCCCACAAAGATCTCTAAAGGAAACAAACCTGCTGAAATCTTGATCTCAGACTTTTGGCATCCAAAACTGGAAAACAATAAATTTATGTTGTTAAGCTGTCCAGATCTTGGTATTTTGTAATAGCTGCCCTGGGAAACTGATACAGATGTGCAAAATAAAATTCAATTATTCTAATTCCTGTGTATTCATTAGGATCATGTCAATTGAAAGTGGCAGAAAACCAAGAAGCTTGATGTTTCCAGGGTTCCAAATTAGTATTCTCCCCATTCTTCAGGCTGCTTTCTTCTGTATTGGCTCCATTCTCAGAAAGGTGCTTCACTGCACATGGCCAGATGGCTTCCAACACTTCCTGCTAGACATTCCGTCTTTTCAGCAATACCAACTTTTCCTCCCTAATTTTAACCAAAGTTCTAAGATAATGTCTGACTGGTATGTGGTGTTCGGGAGATGACTAATCCAAGACGTTCCATCCAGGGGTAAAATCAACATGGCCTGAACCACATGGACTGAAAGAAGGAAGGACATGAATAGTTGCCAGGATAAACATCAGAGTGCAACTTTCCAGAACCAGGGGAATTGGGAATCAGGAAAAAAAGCAAAACTGAGCAATTGTCCATTACCTTATAACTCACCACTCTACTAGTTTAATATAAAACCATAGGAAATTCATCTCTAGTAAAAAGATAACATGTCTGGGTTCAAATTCATTAATTATGTTAATTACCATTTCTTCTGTCTCTACTCACATTATTTCACTACTGGACTCTCTTAATTGGTATTTCATCTACATTCTCTTCTCCGTATTAAGTTGTACAAGGTAAATACTGTCAAGCCTGACAGCCCGGAATTGTCATTAATACTGTTTAGTAGGTCTTCAGCCCAGCATGTAAGGTCTTCTATATTCCTGACCCTACTCACCATCTCAACTTCATTTTCTAATAATACCATATGCAAATCGTTCATAGTCTAGTCAAGATGTCCTCATAGTTCATGACACACACTGCAAATCCCTAACTTTCTGTGTTCCTACCACTTTGATTGTCAAAACTATCTTTTCCTCTCTTCATTCTTCCAGCCTTATTCTTACTTCAAGGCCCAGTGTACTTCCCAGCCCTCCCATAAGACTTTTCCTAAGTGCCAATGGAATGGGTGATGGTCCTCTTTGAAATCTGAACCACTTATTGTCTTTATGCTATTTGATCCTCAACCTATCCAACTATATATTATTAAGTATGCCTTTATGTCTATATCTTATCTCTTCTAGTTTCAAAATTATCTCTTTGCAGACTTATTATATAAACAATTATTACCTCAAAAAACAACAGTTGGCAATAATGATCTCAACAATGGTCATCAGTTTTTCAACAGAATTGTCTGAAACCTAAAAATATTTGTAAGAAAATGGTAATCTTTTTGTACCACGCTTATGAGCTAAATCTCAGCATCATTATCTCAGTGTACTAGAAAATAATTGATTGAGGTAAATTAGATGGCTTCCCTAAAATTACCCCAATTTTTCAACATAGGGTGGACACTCAAAAGATAGAGCCTAAATACAAACCCAGTTTTTCTGACTTCAAGCTCAGTACTTATTCATTCACTATTTATAAAATATGATTGGGTGTTTAATATGAAGAGTATAAGGATGAAAATAAAATCAATGCCCTCAAAAAGCTCAAGATGTTTTGCAAGTCACAAATATATAAGTAAATGCCATAAATATGCTTCCAGCATACCACTTAATTTCTCCAACATATAAAGAGTTTTTATTAATCACAATATGAATTAAATAATACACAGGGAAGTACTATGTATTTTGTCTTCATGTATCACATAACCCTGAGTGTACACTCAAATTGAGCGAACATGAAACTACTGGAGAGAGCAAAAGGCTTGGGTAATTCCCAGGCCAAGACTTAAGAGACCTGCCTAGAATACTGAGATGCAATTCATTTAGCCCATAGCGTGAGATGGATAGTGCTAGGCAAATGTAAATTTGAAGAATTAATTTTTAAAACATTTAATTCAATACTTATTAGCACTTATACTAGAAGCCTTAGTATATATACATAGAAAGAGAGATTGTACCCTCTACTTCCAGCCAAAATTTTCTACCCTTCTAAGAACTCAGATATAGATTATCAATCTGAAAGAGCAATTAATTATTTTTCTTGTACAAGTATGGTGTGTTACACAAGCAGGAAGTGCTTAATAGTTGTCATATTTTCCTACCTGCTTGCTGTACTCCAAACATCCAGCTCAAAAGCAGAGAAAGTGTTCAAAAACAACTTAGGCTTAAAGACTGCTTCCTATAACCAAATTTAATTCTTTTCTTGGCTCGTAGTGTATTTTTCAGAGTCTACATTGATATAAAGTCTTCATCTCCTAGGCGCTGAAAAAATCAGTAGCTGAATGTTCAAACAGCAGTTAAAGTACTGCAGTTTTGTTGCTGACAATAGCACCAGTGTATTCCAGCGAACTATGCCTCATTCTCTGCAAATGAATGAACAGTATATAATTTTTTTTAATTTCCCATTTTAACTAGGGGGGAAATGCTGTACCAATTCTGCACACATCATCCTCTTCCATTAGCGAAAATCAAGTGAAAGTTATACGCAGGGTTTGTAAGTGAGGGTTGACAAAGCAGCCAGGAGTGATTAGGGAGTCTGTGCAATTGAGACTGAGAGAATATTAGCTGATCAAATACTGGTTTCCTTCCTTTTGTATCATTCCCACCTTTGTTACTATTCTTTCAAGATGATCACTAAATTGCCACCAAACCCACTTGAACTTGCCTTATGCGTTTTTTCACTTTATCTACCATATGCATATGAGAAAATCCACAAATCTAGCAAAATATCTTAAAATAATATATACATGATTTTACTTGGGTATGTGATGATCAAGATGGTGTTGTGTGTGGGTGGGTGTCTGGCTTTTTTCAAGAATATTCTCTCTTTTAGCTCATCTTTTGAAAATATTACTTCAGCGTGAATTTTAAAATATATATTTTTATTTTACACTTTTATGTTGTGCTTTTCACTAGTTTCATGAGAAAGGAATTGAAAAAAAAAGCCAGCCCCCCAAAAAGGATAAAGATTGAGAATGCCATAATCCTTCTGCTAATGGATATGCTGTAATCAACAGAAATATAATATGGAGGTAATGTTTCTATTTCTTTACATTTATGGAAAGGTTCAAGACAACTGCTTTTTCATTATCAATTTTAAGTTGCAAACAAGCAGATTACAAACCATGGGGAGACCATTACTGTCTGAGAGAATTCATGTTTCTCATGTAGGGGTGAAATAAGAACTACGTCCTGAGGTTTTTTGGAAAGAAGCCACTTGTCTTTCCCAGGGGTCTGGTGGGGTTTCCTGAGCTTTTTACTGGCAACACTCAAGTGTTGTTTATGGGACCATGCCAAGACGCCATGGGATTGAGATACTCTCATTTGGCTGGCAGACCTGTCTGGCTCTCTCCTTGGTGCTGGCTGCTTCCAAAGAGCTTGCTTCTCTGGGCTTTGTTTTAGCAAGACACACAGAAAAGAGGTTACCCTGCAAAGTCCTTGATGGATTTACATCCCCAAACGAGCTTTTGGCTTTGTTATCCCAAACTGACTCAGCCTTATAACACCTAAGTTTTATTTTTTCCTTAGCACTTAGAAGGCTTTGAAATTCATGCTGTGATTTGGTTTCTACTGAGTTTATAAGCCACTTCAGAGCAGACACCTGAAAATTCTCTTATCCCTACAGTGCCTAGATTGTAATAAGTTCTTGAAAATATGTTTGATGATAGGAGTATTTACCTCTCTTCTTCCCTGGAATAGACGCATAGTGTTTTTAGATTATCAGATCCTGCCATATCTAGATAATGTTTAAGATCATAGATTTACATATGTGGCCCACAGTTGACAAGTATATTATTTTTATCTTCCTCTTCCTTTTCCAATAATTACACAAAACATTCTATTGTCCTGTCTCTCTGTCTCCTTCTCTCTTTCTTTCTCTCTCTCTCTCTTTCTCTCTCTCTCTCTCTCTCTCTCACACACACACACACACACACACACAAATGGATACAAGATCACAGTTTCACTCCCAAACACAATCCCATCTTTCACTAGGATCCTAATAGTAGAAGTCAAGAGCACAGACTCAGGAGCTAAACTGCCTCAGATCTGATGCCAGCTCCCGTAATTAATACCTACATGACAGTGAAAAATGTCATGCAAGGCCGAGCGTGGTGGCTCAAGCCTGTAATCCCAGCACTTTGGGAGGCTGAGGCAGGTGGAGCACCTGACGTCGGGAGCTCGAGACCAGCCTGGCCAACATGGTGATACCCCATCTCCACTAAAAATACAAAAACTCGCCCTGCATGATGGCAGAGGAGAATCGCTTGAACCTGGGAGGAGGAGGTTGCAGTGAGCCGAGATTGTGCCATTGCACTCCAGACTGGGCGACAAGAGTGAAACTCCGTCTGGAAAAAGAGAAAAAAAACAAAAGAAAAATGTCATGCATATCTCTGTGCCTCAATTTTTTATTGATGAAATGGGGATAAAAATAGAAACTAACCTCATATTTTGTTGAGTTAATCACATAAAGCATTTAAAAGAATGTCTGACTCATAATAAGTAGTATATTAATAATTTTCATTGTTATTACTTTGGGGAATGGTTTAGCGAAAGTGCTAGTTTTCTTAGCAGTCATCAGTTTAGATTGACAAGACATGCAACTTCAACTCATTAAACAAGTGGCAGTGGTAGCAGAAGCAAGAACCTAACTAGAAAAGCTAAATCCTCTTCTTGATTGAGGGCGTCCAAATCACCAACCTTTACTTCTTTAATGGAAAAGATGCTGCCCAAGAAACAGCAACTAATTTAACAGAATAAGTGTATTTGGGCTGCAGAGAGCTTTATAAATCCTTACATTTTTGATATAGAACTTGCACAACCTGAATTTTATGTAACTTTGCACAATTACTTCTGAAATTTTGTGTTTGGAAAATCTAATGTGAGGATCTAATGTTGGATACATAAGAATAGAAATGAGCCAAAGCAGGATAATGTTGAAGGAAAAGACAATTATTAGGTGCAATAGCTTGGTTCTGGAATGATGTTTTCTGTTGCTTCGTCTTTGTACTATTTCTTGGTTACCCTCATAAAAAGCCTGCCAGTGAATAAAATAGGTCATCTGTTGCTCTGTATTTAAAATGACTACAAAAGTGCATAAAGTGGTGGCTAAAAGTGAAGTTCCAGAGTTGAAGATCACAGCAAATGATACTTTTTTCTTTTCTTTTCTTTTTTTTTTTTTCTCTGTTTCCCAAGCTGGCATGCAGTGGTGCCATCATAGCCCACTCCAACCTCAAATTCCTGGGCTCAGAAGATCCTCTTGCCTCAGCCTCTCAGGTAGCTAGGACTACAGATGCATGCCACCATGCTGGCTATTTTTTTTTTTTTTATTAGAGAGACGGTCTCCCTATGTTGCCCAGGGTGGTCTTGAACTCCTGGCCTCAAGGGATCCTTCTGCCTCAACCTTCCAAAGAGCTGGGATTACAGGTGTGAGCCACTGTGCCTGGCCCAAAAGAGGCTTTAGGGCTTGGCTTCAATGAAGCCAACTCTTTGGCAGTGGTAACTTTATCTTACTTGAAGGATCCCCAAATTATATATATTAATGGGGGATTTTTTAAAACCTGAAACTGTGGAATAAGCTCTAAAGCATGACTTCCAGGGTTATCTAACAACTAACACCTCTTATAAATTGGTGAACCTGGCCCAGGAGAGCATGTGTCCAGCATTTGTCCTGGCAAGGATGTCCACTGGACTACTTCAGTTTTACATAAATAAGGGTCAGTCTGGAAGTAGAAAGTTATGTTTTCAATAAGCTTTGCTTAGAAGTCATCCAGCTAGTTACGCTACATTAAAAAAATCCCAAAACTTTGTGACTTAAAGCAACATCAATCATTTATTCTGCTCATGAGTCTGCAATTAGAGCAGGACTTGATAAGGTGGCTCATCTCTATGAGCATCAGCTGAAATGGCTTGACTGGGACTGAAGGATCCATTTCTAAAATGCACATTGTTGGCAAGCTGCAGCTGGCGGTTAGCTGGGAATTCAGCCAGGGCTGTAGGCTGGGGGTTTTCCTCATAGAGTTGAGAGCCGAGCTCCAAGAAGAAAGGTTTAGGAGGCTTGGTCAGAAGGTACACGGCTTCTTATGAGCTTGCCCTATCATATTGCATTAGTAACTAGGAAAGTCAGTAAGACCAGCCCACATTCAAAGGGAGTAGAATTAGGCTCCATCTTTATTATCCTGCAGAAGTTATCATGCCCACATCTCTAAGTGAGGCTATTTATGATCTCTCTATAATATACAGTGATGCATCCTTTATTAACAGGTACATTCTGAGAAATGGATCATTAGGCAATTTTGTCATTGTATAAATATCATAGAGTGTATTTACATAAACCTAGATGGTATAGCCTACTACACTTCTAGGCTATATGATGTGGCCTGTTGTTTATAGAATGCAAATCTGTTCATCATGTTATTCTAATAAATTTTATAGGCAATTGTAACACAATAGTGAGTATTTGTGTATCTAAACATAGCTATCCAAAGCAAAGGAACAGTAAAAATATGGGATAAAAAGATTTAAAGTGGTACGCCTGTATAGGACAGCTCCATTATAATTTTATTGGACCACTGTTGTGTATTTGGTCTATCACTAATCAAAGCATTGGTATGCTATATATGACTGTACTTTAATTGTGGTTTTCTTATCTTTCTTTTAGACAAAGTAAATCTTGTTGGATATACCAAAGAGGTGTCATTTTCTGGTTCTTTTGCTGGTCAGTCTTTTCTTCCTATCGACATTTAGTGATAACATCATCTGCATATTTTCACGTATATAAGAAATTGAAATGGCCCCTGAAGAAACTGGGTCTCTTAATTCATTTTCTGCACTTTATTTGTAGATTACAGTTCAATTTCCTTAATGAGATTGTGAGCTCCTTGATACCAGAAACAATAACTTGCTTTTCTTTATCTCTGGCACTTATCAGAATACATGGCACATCCTAGTGAATGCTATTATTTGAATGTAATGGAACTAAAATGATGTTGTTAAGAAAGATAGGATATCCTGAGACTTTGCTGAAGTTGCTTATCAGCTTACGGAGATGTTGGGCTGAGACGATGGGGTTTTCTAAATAAACAATCATGTCATCTGCAAACAGAGACAATTTGACTACCTCTCTTCCTATTTGAATACCCTTTATTTCTTTCTCTTACCTGATTGCCCTGACCGGACATCCAATACTATGTTGAATAGGAGTGGTGAGAGAGGGCATCCTTGTCTTGTGCCTGTTGTCAAAGGGAATGCTTCCAGTTTTTGCCCATTCAGTATGATATTGGCTATGGGTTTGTCATAAATAGCTCTTATTATTTTGAGATACATTCCTTCAATATCTAGCTTATTGAGAGTTTTTAGCATGAAGGAGTGTTGAATTTTATTGAAAACCTTTTCTGCATCTATTGAGATAATCGTGGTTTTGTCATTGGTTCTGTTTATGTGACAGATTACATTTATTGATTTGTGTATGTTCAACCAGCCTTGCATCCCAGGGATGAAGCCAACTTGATCGTGGTGGGTAAGCTTTACGATGTGCTGCTGGATTTGGTTTGCCAGAATTTTATTGAGGATTTTTGCATTGATGTTCATCAGGGATATTGGCCTAAAATTTTCCTTTTTGTTGTGTCTCTGCCAGGTTTTGGTATGAGAAAGATGCTGGCCTCATAAAATTAGTTAGGGAGGAGTCCCTTTTTTTCTATTGTTTGGAATACTTTCAGAAAAAAAATGGTACCAGCTCTTCTTTGTACCTCTGGTAGAATTTGGCTATGAATTCGTCTGGTCCTGGGCTTTTTTTGGTTCATAGGCTATTAATTACTTCACACATCTACAACCAGCTGATCTTTGACAAGCCTGACAAGAACAGGCAATGGGGAAAGGATTTTCTATTTAATAAATGGTGTTGAGAAAACTGGCTAGCCATATGCAGAAAACTGAAACTGGACCCCTTCCTTATACCTTATACAAAAATTAAATCAAGATGGATTAAAGACTGAAATGTAAGACCTAAAACCATAAAAACCCTGGAAAAAAACCTAGGCAATACCATTCAGGACATAGACATGGGCAAAGACTTCATGACTAAAACACCAAAAGCAGTGGTAACAAAAGCCAAAAGAAACAAATGGGATTTAACTAAGCTAAAAGCTTCTGCACAGCAAAAGAAACTATCATCAGAGTAAACAGGCAACCTACATAATGGGAGAAAACTTTTGCAATCTATCCATCTGACAAAGGGCTACTACTATCCAGAATCTACAAGGAACGTAAACAAATTTACAAGAAAAAACAAACAACCTCATCAAAAAGTGGGTAAAAGATATGAACAGACACTTCTCAAAATAAGACATTTATGTGGCCCACAAAAATACAAAAAAAAGCTCATCGTCACTGGTGATTAGAGAAATGCAAATCAAAACCAGAGTGAGATACCATCTCACGCCAGTTAGAATGGCGATCATTAAAAAGTCAGGAAACAACAGATGCTGGAGAGGATGTGGAGAAATAGGAATGCTTTTACACTGTTCGTGGGAATGTAAATTAGTTCAACCACTGTGGAAGACAGTGTGGCAATTCCTCAAGGATCTAGAACCAGAAATACCACTTGATCCAGCAATCCTATTATTGAGTATATACCCAAAAAATTAGAAATTGCTGTACTATAAAGACACATGCACACATATGTTTATTGCAGCACTGTTCACAATAGCAAAGACTTGGAACCAACCCAAATGCCCGTCAGTGATAGACTTGATAAAGAAAATGTGGCACATATACACTATGCAGCCATAAAAAAGGATGGGTTCACATCCTTTGCAGGGACATGGATGAAGCTGGAAATCATCATTCTCAGCAAACTAACACAGGAACGGAAAATCAAACACTGCATGTTCTCATTCATAAGTGATAGTTGAACAATGAGAACACAGGGACACAGGGAGAGGAACATCACACACTGGGGCATGTCGTGGGGTGGGAGGCCTAGTGGAGATTACCATTAAGAGAAATACCTAATATAGATGATGGGTTGTTGGGTGCAGCAAACCACCATGGCACATGTATACCTATGTAAGAAATCTGCATGTTCTGCACATGTATCCCAGAACTTAAAGTACAATTAAAAAAAAAAAAAAAGCGGCCAGGCACAGTGGCTTACTCCTGCAATCCCAGCACTTTGGGAGACTGAAGCAGGCAGATCACAAAGTCAGGAGTTCGAGACCAGCCTGACTAACATGGTGAAACCCTGTCTCTACTAAAAATACAAAAATTAGCTGGGTGTGGTGGCACACACCTGTAATCCCAGCTACTCAGAAAGCTGAGGCAGGAGAATCAATTGATTCTCCTGTAGGTGGAGGTTGCAGTGAGCCAAGATCGCACCATTGCACTCCAGTCTGGGCGACAGAGCAAGACTCCATCTCAAAAAGAAAAAAAAAAAAAGCAAACAAACAAAAGAAAGGATAAAATCCACCGGCTGCACACACACACACACACACACACACACACACACACACAATACCACACATACTTGGCATCTCCAGTGAAATGAAGAACACCTGTAAAGTTGTGATCCACAAACAAAGAAGAGCCATCTCCTTTAGTAACCACTCCATTTTCCTCAGTATGTTGAAAATAGTATCACATTACAGGTGGCGTATGTTTTGTAAAGGCCAGGAATCATGATAATCTGTTGGGTGAACAAATCCTATCAGCAGCATTTTGAGGAAGGAAATGGCTTGATCCAGCAGTGACTCAATTTATTCCTCAAAGGAAGACTTTTCATCATGTGCATCTGAGCTTTAATCTTTTGCTTGTCGCTTGATGGTCTCCTCAGAAAACTTCAAATTTATTAGTCAAAGTGTCCATAAGGCTTCTTTGGACTGTCTCCCTATTTCCCTGAAATGATCATTTAGTTCAATAAAAATGTATTTAATGCCACTTGATGTGCCAGAAACCATGTTCATAGTGCTGCTTGAAACAATGCCAATCTAATTATTCAGCTTTTTCCACTTAGTAATGTTCATTTATGTTTCTTAGATCTCTTTTCATGGCTTGATTATCTCATTTTTTTTTAGCACTGGTTAGTACTCCATTGTCTGCTTATACTGAGGTTTATTTATCCACTCTACTACCGAAAGACATCTTTGTTGCTTCCAAGTTTTTTGCAATTATAAATAAAGCTGCTATAAATATTTATGTATAGAGTTTGGTGTAGACATAAGTTTTCAACTAATTTGAGTATATAACCAAAATCACAATTACTGAAGCATATGGTTCGTATTGAGAGTTCCATAAGAAACTGTCAAATGTTTCCATTGTGGCTATACCATTTTGCATTTCCATCAGCAGTGACTGAGAGTTCCTTTTTCATCCTCATTAGTATTTAATGTTGTCAAAGTTTTGAGTTTTAATCATTCTAATAAATGTGTAGTGGTATCTCACTGTTATATTAATATGCAATTTTCTAATGACATATGATATTGAACATCTTTTCATATGCTTACTTGCCATCTGTATATCTTCTTTGGCTAGATGTCTGTCTAGATCTTTGACCTATTTTTAAATTTAGTTTGTTCACTTTCTTATTTTTGAGTTTTAAAAGTTCCTTTTTTATTTTGGCTAACAGTCCTTTATCAGATGTGTCTTTTGCAAATATTTTCTTTTAGTCTGTGACTTTTCACACCTGCTTAGCGCTGTCTTTTCCAGGACAGGAATTTTTAAATTTAATAAATTCCTACATATCAATTCTTTCATTGATGAATAGTGTTTTTGATGTTGTATCTAAAAAGTCATTGTCATATTCAAAGTCACCTAGGTTTTCTCCCATGTTGTCTCCTAGAAATTTTACAGCTCTGAGTTTTATATTTTGGTTTATGAGCTGTTCTGAGTTAATTTTTGTGAAGGATGTCAGGTCTAGATTTATTGTTTTACATTTGGATGCTGAGTCATTTCAGTACCATTTGTTGAAAATACTATCGATTCCACTTTATTGCCTTTGTTCTTTTGTCAAATATCAGTTGGCCATATTTATGTGAGTCTATATCTGGGCTCTCCATGCTGTGCCATTGATCTATTTGTCTGTTCTTTTGCCAATACCACACTGTCTTGATTACTGTAGTTTTATATTCTTGGAGCTGGGTCATGACAGCCCTTGGATTTTATTCTTCTTCAATATTGAGTTGGCTATTATGGAGCAGTATTTCCACATACATTTTAAAAAGCAGTTTGTTGATATTCACAAAATTACTTCCTGAGATTTTGACTGAGATTACATTGTATCTATATATCAAGTTGAAAAGAACAGATATCTTGACAATACTGGGTCTTCCTATCTATGAACATGGAATATCTCTCTTTTTAGTTCTTTGATATCTTCAATGAAATTTTAGTTTTCCTCTTATAGACCTTGTGCATATTTAAATAGGTTTATGTTTAAGTATTTTATTTGGGGAGGTATTACTATAAATGTTAATATATTTTTAATTTCAAATTCTACTTATTATCCTTTTAATGCCCGTAGGATCTGTATATCTCCTCTTTCATTTCTGATATTAGTAATTTGTGTCTTCTTGCTTTTTTCCTTAGTTATCCTGGCTATAAGCTTATCAATTTTATTGATCTTTTCAAAGAACCAGCTTTTAGTCTTATTGATTTTCTGTATTAATTTCCTGTTTTCCATTTTATTGATTTGTGCTCTATTTTTTTTTTAATTATTTCTTTTCTTCTGCTTACTTTGGATTTAATTTGCTTTTCTTTTTCTAGTTTTCCTAAGGTGAAAGTTTAGATTATTAATTTTAGAACTTTAACATATGCATTTCTTGTTATACATTTCCTTCTAAGTACTGCTTTTGCCACATTCCACAAATTTTGATAATTTGTGTTTTCATTTATTTTTCCTTTCTCTTGAGATTTCTTTTTTGACCCACATGTTACTTAGAAGCATGTTTTTTAATCTTCAAGAATTTTGGAATTTTCCAACTATCTTTCTGTTATTGAATTGCAATTTAACTTTACTGCAGTCCGAGAGCAGATATTGTAGGTTTTCCATTCTTTTACATTTGTTAAAGCATGTTTTAAGATCCAGAAAACTGTGTATCTTGGTAGGTGTTTCCTGTGATTTTGAGAAGAGTGTGTATTCTGCTGTTGTTTGATAATGTTGTCTATAGATGTCAATCATATCCAGTTGGTTGTTAGTACTTTCGAGTTCAATTATGTCCTTAATGATATTTTTGCCTGCCAGATAGGGGTTTTTAAGTCTCCAACTATAATAAAGGATTAATCTATTTCTCCATGCAGTTCTCTCAGTTTTTATCACACATATATTGATGGTCTATCTTAGGCACCTACACATTAAGGATTGTTTTGTCTTCTTGAAGTATTGACCCCTTTATCATTATTTAATGCCCTTTTTATCCTTGATAATTTTCCATGCTCTGAAGTCAGCTGTCTAAAGTTAATAGTTAATATAGCTATGACTACTTTATTTTTATTAGTGTTAGCATAATATATCTCCCTCTATCCTTTTACTGTTAATCTATATGTATATTTAAAATAGATTTCTTATAGACAACATACAGTTGGGTCTTGTTTTTTTTTTTTTTTTTCTTATTCTACTCTGACAATCACTGTCATGTAATTGGCTCATTTAGGCCACTGATGTTTAAAGTGATTGTTGATATAGTTGGACTAATATTGGCCATATTTGTTACTGTTTTCTATTTGTTGACCTTGTTCTTTTCTCCAGTATTTGTCATGTACATTTTTTTCCAATTTTTGCTTTTTTTTTTTTTTTTTCTGAGAGAGGGTCTCACTCTGTCACCTAGGCTGGAGTATAGTGGTGTGATCACAGCTCATTGTAGCCTTGAACTCCTGGGCTCAAGTGATCCTCCCATTTCAGCCTCCCAAGTAGCTGGGACTACAGGTGTGCACCACCACATGTGGGTAATTTTTAAAATTTTTCGTAGAGACAGGTTCTTAGCGGGTTTCCCAGGCTCTTTTGTTATTTTAATTGAACATTCTATATGATTCTATTTTCTCTTCTTTCTTAGTATATAAATTAACCTCTTTTTAAAAATCTTTTTAGTTATTTCCCTATCACATTTACAACCAATCCATGTCCAGTTTCAAATAACACTATACTACTTCATGGATTGTTCAAGTTACCTATAATGATAAAATATTCTTCATTTCTCACTCTTATCCCTTGTATTATTGTGGACATTTATTTCACTTGAATATATATGCTATATATTACATACACATTGGCATGCATAATCAAATACAGTGTTGTATTTGAAGCAAACAGTTTTCTGTTAGATTAGTTAAGAAAAGAAAGATGAAAGTTTTCATCTTACCCTCACTTATTCATTCATTGATGATCTTCCTTTCTTTATGTAGATACAAGTTTCTAACATATCATTTTCCTTCTCTTTGAATAAGTCTTTTTAATATTTCTTGCAAGGCAGGTCTACTGGCAAAATTTTCCCTCAATCTTTGTCTGACAAAATCCTTATTTCTCCTTCACTTTTAAAGAGTAATTTTTCAAAGTAACTAACTTTAGATTTGTATTTTTCTTTTTTTCTCTCTCAACACTTTAAATGTTTCACTCTACTCTCTTCTTATCTGCATGGTTTCTGCACAGTTAGATATAATTCTTATCTTTGCTTCTCTGTAGTTAAGGTATTTTTCTCCCTGGCTTCTTTCATGATTTTTTAAAATCGATATTTGATTTTCTCAAGCTTGAATATAATAAGTCTAGGTGGTTGAGGTTTTTTGTTCTTTGGGGGTTTTTTTGTTTCGTTTGTTTGATTGATTGATTTATCCTGCTTTGTGTTCTCTGAGCTTCCTGCATCTGTGGTTTGATGTCTGACATTAAATTGGGGAAAGTCTCAGTCATTATTTCGTCAAATATTGTTCCTGTTCCTTGCTCATTTTCTCGTTACATCATTTCTAGTTGTTCCACAGTTATTTTTTCTGTTCATATTCTGTTCTTGTTTTTTCATGCTGCCTTTCAGTTTTGGAGGTTTCTATTGTCATATCCTTTAGCTCAGAGATTCTTTCCTCAGCCATGTCCAATCTACTAAGGAGGCCATCAAAGGCATTCTTCATCTTCTTACATTTTTATTCTATCTCTAGCACATTTTTTTCTTTGTGTAATTTCACCTTTTACTTTAGATACTAGGAGTATATGTACAGGCGATTCTTTCTTAGAATTCTCATCTCTCTGCTGACATTGCCTGTGTCTTACTGTGTGTTGCCCACTGTTTCCATTAAAGCCTTTAGCAGGTATAACCATAGGGTCTTTTTAAATCCCTGGTCCAATAATTCTAACACTACTGCCATATCTGACTCAGATTCTGATGCTTTTCCAGTTTCTTCTGTGTTTTTATAATGAGTTACAATCTTTTATCAAGGGTGGCCACGAGGTACTGGGTAAAAGGAGCTGCAGTAAACGGCCTTTAGTGATAAGATGTTAGGGAAGGAGAAGCATTCCATAGTCCTAAGATTAGGTCTCAGGTTTTTGGCAAGCCTGTACTCCTTCTCAGTCTTTATCTTGCTTCAGGTGGGACAGAATGTCTAGAGGGGGCTGGCTGGAAGTTGGATTTCCCTGCCCTATGTTAGGCTCTGATACAATAGTTTCTCCTGAGAACAGGACCGTTAACTTCTGTTAAGAAGAACAGGATGCTCTGATGTATTTAAGAATGGTTTCTTTTCTCCTCCCCATGCCAGAAGCACAAGGGAATTTTTCACTGATCTTTACTGTGAGGACCTGGTAGATCTCCTGGAAATAAAACTCACAAAATATCTCTTTCTTCATCTTTCTTTCTCTCCCTCTTTCTCTCTCATGCACACACACACACACATACACCCCTGAGTTCCCGTAGTGTTTTTTTTTAATAGATATTTTATTGCATTTTAGGTTTTGGGGTACATGTGAAGAACATGAAGGATTGTTGCATAGGTACATACATGGCAAAGTGGTTTGCTGCCTTCCTCCCCGTCACCTATATCTGGCATTTCTCCCCATGTTATCCCTCCTCAACTCCCCACCCCCTGCTGTCCCTCCTCTAGTTCCCCTCCACAGACTCCAGTGTGTGATGCTCCCCTCCCTGTGTCCATGTGTTCTTATTGTTCAGCACCCGCCTATGAGTGAGAACATGCGGTGTTTGATTTTCTGTTCTTGTGTCAGTTTGCTGAGAACGATGGTTTCCAGGTTCATCCATATCCCTACAAAGGACACAAACTCATCAATCTCTTAGGTTTGTCTACACTGAGCCTCCAGGATAATTTTTCAATTACACTTCAGGTTTTCCTACCCCAGCTTTAGTTCCTGTGGAGGCTTTTGCTCATGGCCTTCTGCTCTGGAAGTTGTGATTCTCTGCAGCCAACTTTCTGTTTCTCCAATTTTAGGGGTAGCATTTCATCCTGTATCCTCACTTCCCTGACAGATCTAAGAAGAGCTGTTAATGTTGCAGTTTGTTCAGCTTTCTACTTTTCTTTAGGATGAGGTTGTGACTCCTAAGCTCCTCACATCCTGAACTACAAGCCAGAAGTTCTGTTTCATTACATCTATAATGACAAATATCTGAATTCCAACGAAAGAACCAAGCACTTAGATACTTTGACAGCAATAGCTACTGAAATAGAAATTTTAAGTAAATTCTGGTCTTTAAATACCATCAGTTTAATAAATGTTTAAAAAACAAATTGGGAAGAATTTGGGCATCCTTTTCTCCTGAAGAATATATGACTATATTACAAAGGTGGACATTCAATTAGAAGAGACAGAAAAAAAGAAATTTGTGACTTCTGTACTGATGAATGCCAGCACCATCATTTCTTTTATTTCATAAAGCTAATATCTGAGTATTTCCCCATGGTTTTCATCTCTAAAAAAACGTACTATTGATGCCTTAACTCTAACATGAAGAATATGTACATGGGTGCTTGTACTTCTTACCACTGGGGATGGAATGTGTTATCTTATAGGGCAAAGCTGTCTTATTGTTGCAGTCATTGCGGCTGGTATTGAATCCTTGGGAGCAGGCAGCATGTGGCACAGCTTGACCTTTCAGATCAGGCAGATTAAGAACGTTATATTTTCCTCCCAGTCAATGCAGGGCCTATGGTTAATGATTACTTAGGGCCTAAATCCCACAGCTGATTTTGTGTCATTTGGAAATGATCAGAGCCCATGCCCAGCAAAATCTGGCAGTGACATTTTTGGCAAGCTATTTCAACAGCAGATGCTTTCAGGAAAGAGAAAGAGCAAGTGGGGATGAGGGAAGGAAAATCCTATATTTCATGTAAAATTTATTTTGCTTCTAGTTCAACCATGCACCTTCATTCTTTCAAAGTGACGTGTTGATACTGATGACTTTTAGCATGGTAACACCTTACATGTCACTATTAGGATAAAATGGCATTGCCTGCTTGCTTATTCTAGTTTCATAATTGCAAATTCTTTTATTGAAAAATAGCACTCATCGTCAGAAGTGCACTAAAATAACTTCAACACTCCAAGCAACAACTTTTTCATTGACATTCATCAGAATAAATTTATTAGGTCACTAAAAAGAGAAACCTGAAAGGCCTATCTTTATTAAAATAGAGAAGAGGAGATAGAGAAGTAGAATCAAGGCAAGGAGTCATATAAACAAAATCGTGTGAATTTCCCTCCCATGGCACTGTCGTAAACATTCCTTCCTTCTGTTCATTGTTTTTGCTGTTCTTTTTTTTTCCCTCTCTCTCCTTATCATCCCTTAAATTCAAACTGTAGATTCTGGCGTAGAGTAGACAGCACTGTATGTCTACTAGACAAAGGGCCTGGGCCGAGTTGGGGTTGACTAATGTTTGTAGCCTGCGAGATTTTCCTTATGTCTCTCATTAGACACTAACCCTTGTGTCACAAAAAGCCAAAAATATGCCTTGGTGACCTATGTTTCCCTATATGTAGGATGTGATCCAAAATTGCAATGCATATGAGTAGATCTCTGACCAAAACTGCAAAGGAGCCAAAATTAACTTTTGATCCTGCTAAATTTTCTTTTTCTGTACTTTTGCCTTTTCATTTTTCATTCAATTTCACAGGGCCCTGATAGTGGCCTATTTATAGCTATGTAAATCTACTAATTTTACCTAATGACACTCTTATTCTGAGCTCTGCTATTGTCAACCATATGTTTATTGTGTTCTATGATTATATTCCTAAACATCAGATTACGAATGACTGATAGATAACAATTTCTAAGGTATCCACATGTGAGAGAAGTACCTATGGATTCCTCTGTAGTTTGTAAGCAGGATGATAGGGTTGTCACATTTATTATGAGATGTGCTTCCCTCCAACCTTGTTACGATGTTGATGTATTATCTGTCTGATGTGAACTGAGGGGAAAAACAAGAAGTATCTATTGGCATAAATTAGTATTGAAAGATAAAGTTGCTAAATTGGAAGATAAATAGTACACATATCAGACACTTGATCATTCTTCTCTCTCATCTGCTATCTGTGTTAGTTAAGCAGCTGTATTAAAGTTACCTAAAAATATGAAAATAGGCCAGGTGCAGTGACTCATGCCTGTAATCCCAGCACTTTGGGAGGCCAAGGTGGGCAGATCATTTGAAGTCAGGAGTTCAAGACCAGCCTGACCACCATGATGAAACCCTGTCTCTACTAAAAATATAAAAATTAGTAAAGTGAGGTGGCGGACGCCTGTAATCCCAGCTACTCGGGAGGCTGATGCAGGAGAATTGCTTGAACCTGGGAAGTGAAGGTTGTAGTGAGCCAAGATCATGCCACTGCATTCCATTTTGGGCAACAGAGCAAGACTCTGTCTAAAAAAAAAATTAAATAGACAGTAGAAGGCTGGGATAGAAACTTCTATAATTGACATGTGGCTTCCATCAGGTCCAAGGGAACCGTTCCACTTGTCATCTCTGAGTAAGTGGGAAGAGAAGGAAAATACATAGATAATTTGACTCTCATCTCATTGACCAGACATAGTCACATGGCCACACAAACTACTAAGGAGGCTGGGAAATATACTTTCTAGCTAAGAAAACATATTACTAAATGAAAGTGTCATACTTTAAAAGAATATGACCATTACATTACCAAAGAATAGGAGAGTGGTTAGTGTTATACAAAGTCACTGGCACACTAATTGGCAAAATGAATAGAGAATTTGGTCCAGAAGACAGTACCATAAGAGGTATTTGAAGCAATATTACCTGTAAAGCTTTGATTCATATATTGACCACCACAACCTTACATGATTATTTCTTGAGGTAAGCCCAAGAAAGGCTTCACTTGGCTACTACCCCATATACCACAAAAAGCAAAGACAGAAAATATGTTCTCATCAATTTTGTGGATGACACAAATTTGAGCAGGGAAGTGACTTTATAAGATAAGAGAAGTGAAATTCCATTAAGTCTGGGCAGACTAAAATCGTGAGCTGAAATTAAAAACACAGAAATTTAAAAATATTAATGGAAAGCGACTTTAAGCTGAAAAGTACTGTACAAGTATAAAATGACTTAGCAGTTCACATACTAAGGATATATAGATTCCCTTTAAGAATAAATCCAATAAGCATTAGCCCTGAGGCATAGCTCTCCCAAGAGCTAAATCCATTTAAATAAGGCAAGTCATCCTTGTACTAAATGCTGCATCAGAATGAACACATCTGTGTGGTTGTCATTGCGATAAATGCCACATTTGAAGGAGGACTGCAACAATATGAAATACGTAAATATAAGGGCAGTGATTTCATATATGGAATGATTGAAAGAACTATAAATATTTTTCCTGAGGAAGACAAGTCTTATAAGGGACAATGAGTGATAACAATCTTCACATATTTAAAGAATTGTCAACAGAGTGTAAAGCCCTCTAAGGCCAAACCGGAACAACTGGGTTATACAGAGATCAATTTTAAACTTAGTGTAGAAATGGCATTTCCAATAATTAAACTATTTTTTAAATGGTTTGTCTTTGAAAGGAGGAAAGTCTCTAATATGCATCATTTCCTGATCTCTAAGGTTTCTTCCATCTCAGAGATTCTATAAAATCATTATGCATTTTTGAGCAAAGTGTTTCCTTCAGCGTCACATATGCATAAACTCACAGGCACATATAACAATATGCATAAAAATAGTCCATTAGAAATGAGATAAATAGCACTGATATTGGTTGCCTAGTGGGGTGTACTGCCCAACTACTCCCACCGCCAATCTTTCACCTTTGCCATGACTTTTCCTTCTCTAAGGGTGTAGTTAAAACATAATTATGGCTGTTGAAATGTAGGTGTCCAACACAACACAGAATACAAGAGGCCCCTCGATAAAGGGGACTTTTCCATTTATGAGGCTTTAGGATTTTTTTTAACCATTTAGAATGCTTAAACCGTTGACATATTTATGTAGCATCAAGGATTAGGTAGTATGCAGCTTTGAAAACTAAACTACCCACTGCAAGTCATTAGGAAGCCAGAATGCATTTTTTTCACCGCAATTTCAATATTATAGATATGAGCACATGGTGCTTATTTCATCATTTGGGTGTAATGATATATGTCCTTGAAATCAGATGACTTGAGTTTAAGTAATTGTCCTTGGACAATTTTAGTCTTGTGAATTTTGGTAAATCACTTAGTCTCTTTTATCCTTGATTTCTTCATTTTTAAATGACAATAATGACTGTCTTATAGTATTATCCTAGATGTCAAACGATATAACCGTGCAAAACATTTTATAAATTATATATAAGTAAGATATTATTAATATTATTCCTAGAAATGGTTTCAAAGACTAAATTTTCTCTTACTCTAAAATTTCTTATTTATCCCTGTGGATTATCTGTATCCTCTTTTCAATTGCAGTCTGGCTTTTCTCTGCCACCTGTCATACATCTGGGCCAGTTTTTACATTCCCACATTTGTTCCTCCATCCATTTTCATCAATTACTACTTTTTCAAATTAAAATTTGTTTAAAAAAGATGAAAGAAAAGTGGCTGTGAAATAGTATATGAGCAGAAGTCCAAATACAACTACTCTCCAAATTAATAGAAAGCATTGGACAAACCCAAATAGCAGAAAGTCAGCTAAAGCTCAAAAATTCAGAAGGGTTCGGAGGATTCAGAAGATTATAACCTGCTTAATATTTAGAAGAGCTGGCAATCCACCAGTAGGGAAGAAATTAGTCACTGCAATGCCCCACACATCTTTACTGTTGTCACCACTTTATCTAACTTAGCTCCAGAAACTTTTGTGCTGGACATAAGATAATCATTCTCATCTTCTGGGGGGTACGTCTGTCCCAGGGACAGAAGCAGATGGAAATGTGGAAATCTGAGGTAAAGAGTTGAGCAATTACTTCTTATCAATGGTAGCAGTGACAACTGGAGTGACTAAGATGCCCATGTCCATACCGTTCCTGGCACAGAGAAAGATAACCAAGGAGAAAGATGCTCACCGTGTCCCACCTGAGGTTCAAGTTTAGTCAGCTGAAATGAAAGGTCCAAACCACCTTAATGATGGTGAATAACCTTGCTGAGCTACTATAAAGAAGAGGAAGTCATTGAATGAACTAGTTAGCATTCTAGGCATCTTGTCTTTAAAATGAGAATTGTGATGAGTAAACTTTTGAACTTATATTGCAGGCCCAGAAGAACAGCTATTTACAAAGAAGCTCTCTTTTCATATACCTGTTGGCCATTTGTATATCTTCTTTGAAAAAATGTCTATTCAGGTTCATTGCTCATTTTTTTAATTGGACTATTTGTTTTTTGGTTGGTTTGGGGGTTGTTTGATTTTTGCTATTGAGTTGTATAAATTCTATACATATTTTGGATAGTATATAGTTTTTATTTCTTAACTATACTTTAGTAAAACTGAAAAAATAGTAAAATAAAAATAAAAGCTAGAAGAGGATTCTTTTCTTTTCTAAGTATTTTTTAAATTCTCTATGATTTAGAAAGGAAAACTGAAAACTGCCATCCACAGTTGCTTACATTAAAGTGTCGTCTCAGTAATCTTGAGGTCAACTGAAGATTTGGTCCTTAGAGCTCATTACAAATGTAAATTGTGTACTAAAGTGGACAACCTTATAAGTCAGCATATTCTGCATCCAAGGTGCAATGAGTGACATAGTCCTTTAGATGCAAATGAAAATTTGCGAAATGGAAATGTGTAAATTGAGATTGGCAAAGAAAGGTGACACTTGAAGTATTGTTAAAACTGCAGATTTGGGTGGGTGTGGTGGCTTATGCCTGTAATCCCAGCATTTTGGGATGTTGAGGCAGGCAGATCATTTGATGTCAGGAGTTCGAGACCAGCCAGGCCAACACGGTGAAACCCCATCTCTACTAAGAATACAAAAAAATTAGCTGGCATGGTGGTACATGCCTATAATCCCAGCTACTGGGGAGGCTGAGGCAGGAGAATCACTTGAACCCAGGAGACAAAGGTCGCAGTGAGCCGAGATCGTGTCACTGCACTCCAGCCTGGGCGACAGAGTGAGATTCCATCTCAAAAAACAAAACAAAACAAAAAACTGCAGATTTTTCTGATATTAGCCTCAAAAGCCATAGGTGACACATTAAGAAAATTTACCTTCCTTGAACTAGAAAGGAAATACTGGGGTGATATCACATATCTCACTTGTATAGATAACACTTTATAATATTTCTCAGAACAGAAATTCAGAAACATCTTAAGCCCCTCTCTGTTGACTCCTCTAGTCAAAGTTAATTAGTCCTACCTCCATGTTCCTAAATATCTTGTACATATGCTAATTATAGTGCTTATCACACTGAATTTAACAAAAAGTAAATGAGCATGTAGTTTGTCCATTATAGACGGTTTTTCATACTAAATGTAAGCAAATTCCATTTCACTGAATGTGACCTACATTTAAATATCCCCTTTATCATCCATTTCTTCCTTATTCTACAAATTGTGCCAAATACTGTTTGGGCTCACAGGAGATATCTGAAGGATAAACATCAAAACACATCTTTGCATTTCAAAGGGATACATACTATTTTAATAAATCAACTTTAAATTATGTGAGAATCGAAAGGATCACAGAGAGAAAGTAGTAGTAGCATGCGAGATGAATCTTAGGGAAAGTCAGGATTTTGCATGTGGCTTGGAGGCATTACAGACACACTGGACTGCAATTACACCATTTCAGATTTACCCACTGGGCTTTGCATTTCTCGGAGCCAAAAATAATGTCTTAATCTTGTGTTCATTTGCTAGGGCTATATAACAAGGTACTACAAATTGGGTGGCTGAAAACAATTGACATTAATTGTCTCAGAGTTCTTGCGGCTAGGAGTTCAAACTGAAGGTTTTGGCCAGGCCATGTATTCTGTAAAAAAATCTAGAGGAGGATCATCACTGCTTCTTCCAGCTTCTGACAACCAAGGCTAGCTGCAGCATAACTCCAGTCTCTGCCTCCAACTTCACATGCTGGCCTCCCTGTGGATGAGGTGATGTCTCTCCACCGTCTTCTCTCTGTGTGTGTCTCTATCTCTGCACGTGGCATTCTTCTCTCTCTGTGCGTCTGTGTCCACATTTCTCTTTCCTTATAAGGACACCGTTCCTACTGGATAAGGGCTCACCCTAATGATTTCATGTTAACTTGATGACATCCGTAAAGACTCTATTTCCAAATAAGGTCATATTCAAAGATACTCACAATTCAGACTCCAACATATCTTTTGGGGGGATATAGTTTAACTCAAAAATTCATAATTATAACCCCAATATTTATCAGAGAATATGCAAAATTCTAGGCATTCAATACATGTTAGCTAAATTTTAAAATGTTCATTTTTACATCCTACCATAACCCTCACACTGTCATTTAAAGTTGTATAATTTATTCTTGATTCAGGAAAATTTGAAATAAATGATGACCATCATCTGAGAAATATTCAACCTATGAGAAAGGTGTTGTCATCCTTAACCATGTCTTTTTCCAATTAAATTATTCAAATACTTTTACCTTCTAAATAAATCCTATTTTATGGTTCTTCAGTCATCTTGTTACCGCCCACTGTATCCTAAGATGGAACTTGCAATTTATCCTTTCGGAAATACATTTCGGCTTACTTTAGACCTCTAAAATGTTTATATGCACAATATCACTTTTTCTAAACGCTGTTTCCTTTGTAACTTATTTTTTCCATGTAGTTCTCATGGAGACAGTGAAGGCTTTATTATAAACTTGGATTTGAATTTAATAATTTTTTTCATGTGGAATTGTCAAAAACAGGGCCAGAAAGTTTTTCTATGAACTTGCCGACTTTTTGTCCTTTTTACTTTAAAATGAGAAAAGAGTCACATTGAAAACTGCAGAAGTTAAACTGGCATGTTTCACCTAGTCCCCCCAAGGTAACTTCAGCTGTGTTTTAGTAAATGCCATGAGTCACAGTGCTTTCTCTCGGTTCAGAGCTCTTTGGTACCTATGGGTCTTATTTCACATCAGAAGCAGCTGGATTTCACACCTACATTTGTCACCCTTCTAGATCCTTCCTTCTGAGCTTATTAACACCATCCAGCAGCTACCTTGAAGATACACTGCCAGGAAAAATAAATGTTTTCTGCAAGGAGCAAAAAGGTTTTCTATTCCCATATGTCAGCACTTCAGTTCAGGCCCATTGCCAATAACTGATAGCATTTAAACAATAGTTCATTAAGGTGAGACTTATGAAAATGCTCCTCTTTGGAGATGGTTCACCAGATATTGTTATTCAAAAGTGAGAAGAAAATTCGTTGATTTTTTGCATCTAAAAACTACTGAAGCACATTGCAAATGAAGCTACAGATCTGGTTCCTAGTCCATGCTTCACACTGAACTTGCTATTTGACAATGAATTTTTCACATGACGTTTCAACAGCTCCCTTTTCTCATATGTAAAATTAAGAGAATACCATCTTTTTACCTACTCATTGTGAGGCTAAGAAGATATTATGTGGGAAATCACTCTAAAATTAGAAGGCACTGGGTATATTTCAGATGTTACTCATATTCCAATTTAGAAGTTTAAAAAAAATAAAATCTGTAAATCAAGAAAGGTGACTAAAGAGAATCATTGCTGATTAATGATTACACACCTGATTTCTTACTTTGCTGTTGTATTTTAGGAAATTAGCTATTTATGTTCTACTCGCATGTTGTTGTATGTACAGAAAGACATAATCACCACCCAATCTTTAAGGCCAAGCTTTGATGCTATCTTCAACATGTAGCCTTTACCAAGCCCTCGGTCAACAGGACTAGCACTCTCATTGAATCATAATTGTGTTATACATATCTTATTTCTCTTACAAACTTGGAAATTGCTTCCACAAATCAGTTCAGTAAATATCAAGGTCTGTATTGTGTTTGTTGATATGTGTATACCCCAGTGTGCCCGCCACAGTGCCTTGTCACAAATAAATATTTATTGAATTTTTTTGGATACAGAAGTCACGATGAAAAAACAGTAAATCATTTATACTGACTACAACCATCTGGTATTATTTGACTGCAGAATAAGAAATACAATATATTAGATGTGAGGTTTTTTTTTTAAAGCATTTGAAAATACATTTTGAAAGAGATGTTAAAAAGAGTGAACAGCCAGTGGAGTTTTTGAGTAGAGGACTGATGTTCTCTATGCATGAATTCAGTTTCAGATAAATACACTTAATTGTCTGATGGAAAATGTCACCATAAAATATTACAGCTCAGAGCGAATACAGAAGTTCAAATTATTGAGAGATCAATGTGATGAGTACCCTTGAAAAGGTTAAGATTCTCAAAAAACTATTTGGAATTGTCATTAGTAATAGTATTCTGGAGGGAGAAATGTAATTGTGTGATATTTCGAGGTGAGAAGTTGTCTTTTCAGGGGTCTGTTAGGGCAAAGGCAGAGTTCATAAGAAAAATGCACTTCTGATTTATGTCCTAAACTTTGCAGCATTTGCTCTGGCATTTAAACAAATATTAAAATACACTGCTATGGACAGGAGGCTTTTGTTCTCCAGTGATGACCTTGCTGCTTCTTGCACTTCTCCGTGGGGTAGAAAGAAGGTCATTTTCTAGAATAAAACTCACTCTCCTGTTCATGCTTCATCACACAGATTGCTGACACTTGGAGGTCTCTGCTTTCCAGCATGGGACACAGACCCCTGTATTTGACACTGTGAATTGGTTCTGGTAAGTAGAAGACACAAAACACTTAGATCATGTTGTTGGGCTCAGTTAGCTAGCTTTGCTTTTTGGATGTGTGATGATATAAGGGAATGCACTTCCCGGATCCTCAATAAAGTACTTGTCCCAGCTACTGAGAGAGCTGTCAGCCCACAGCCTGCATGTGTTTGCCCTTCAGAAGTCGCTTAAGCTTCATTCAGAGAACCACCTTGGTCAAGTTCACACCCTTCAGACCAGGGGTCCATATTAACTGATAGATTGAAGCAAGATTATAAAAGTCAGGCCATTTCAGCCTAATTTAGGAAAACTGTGATGACTCATTTTAGCTCTAGAGTTCCCTGTGGGGTTAGGTGAAGCTGTTGTTGGGCGTGTTTTGCACCTTGACTTCTCCCTTGGCTCCATGCTGCTTCTTTAGCCTCCCTTCTACAAGTATTGATTACAGGAAATTCCATAATATACATCCTGCACATTAAACTTCATGCTAAAATTGGCTTTGGAGAAGCCTATGTGCAATAGGGTGAAACAGACAAACGTGTAGAGTGACTTTTCTTAAGTGCACAGCAAGGATTCAGAGGACATAATAACCCTGCTAGAGAGAATTCTGGGCAGTATAGTTTGTAGGAATGTCCTCAGCGGGACAGAGCATGGCATGGATAAAGCCAGGAAACGTAAGCTTGTCAAAGTGAGAGTGGCACAAAAGGAAGCCGGAGACACAGGTGACTTTGAAATTACAAAGACCACAGCTGACTGTAGCTGATCACTGGCGGTAGAAGGGTGTGACTACCACTAAGAACATTGAATGATAGCAAGAGAAAGGTGGATTTCATTTGGTAATCAAAGAAAAAGTAGTGAAGTTTAAAAAAAAGGAACATGAGAATTGTGTTTTAGGAAACTGAAGGAGTCCGTATGTAAAGTGAATTTGAGAGGGAGGAAAGATGGAGAAGCAGAAGATGACATTAGAAAGCTGTTAAAACAATCCTGCCATGATGAAAGCCAGAACGTAAAATTTAAAAATTACACGTATGTGCGTGTATGTGTGCATATAGAGACAGAAACAGAAAATTTGAAAGAGGAGATGGCAGGGAAAACTGTATTACAAGAGGTGCTATATGGGAATTAAATTTAGCAACAATCCTTCTAAAATCTAAATGCCAACAACCACTTAATGAATACCATTTACTGAACACCAAAATAAACCCATAATTTTACCAAGAACATTTAGGTATATTTCATTACTTTAATACCCCCTTTGATGTAGCTATTTCTCGTTATAGTTTGTAAATAAAAAGACTAAATTTAGAATGTTTGAGAACCCAGTATATTGTTATGCTGTTAATAAATATCAGAATTAGAATTTGAACACAGGCCTATTTAAATTAATTTTCAGTACCCTTAACCAGTGTACTACTGCAGATCTAAAATATAAATATTTTTTATTTTAAAAAAGTTTTCTTTTATTAGTAATAAAAATTGCAGATCATGCATGCATGATTACTTATTGCTGCCAACATATTTTTGAACTAGTCTAACTCTAAGGCATTATACCACATGAATACAGGAGTCCACATGATTTAAAACTAAACCTGCCAGGCAAATACAAGTTATCTCTTCTTCTACTGGCATAATTTGTTAACATATCGGGTGTATTGATTCATAAAGGTGTCTTTGTATTTAGTTAGGAGCAGAAGTTCTTCGTCCTCTACTTCAGCAGCTGGATTCTTCAAAGACTAATCGGTCTTTTCACTTTGAAGTTTCATGCCACTGGAAGAAAGCACCTCATGTTCCCAAACTGCTTTGTATTATTTTCTCTGATATCCAGTCCCCAGTGGAAAAGCAACCTTGAAGCAGGTCAATGATGAAAATGGACAAAACGTTTGCAATCTGGAACCTGGAACTGACATTGGGCCAGTAACAGAGCTGCATAATCATTATAATAAAGATTTACCAAAAAGGACATATAGAACAGTATTCATACTACATTATCATTTGCATTATAAGTCCCCAATTATGTCTAGAAGGAGATACCAAGTCACATCTTCAAATATTACCTCATTCAGAATGACAGTGGTATTTAGACAACAGAGTGATTTGTTGAATGATATAAAACCTACTTACACCTGTTGGACAGCTGGGCCCAACAAGCCTATTCAAACATCTTTATATATCCACATTAATTTTATAATCTAGAATTAAGTTTATAAAAGGGACCTATTTACAAATTTCTTAAACTCAATTGAAGGTATATTTATATATTCCAAAATATATTCCATATATTTTGCTTTTATAGAAGAGGTCAATGACAATCTAGAACCTCTTTGTCACATCTGTAACAGGACACTATCAAAACCTGGGAGAGTTCTATAAGGTCAGCATGGATTCATCGGAAGGCACTTGGTCACCTTCCGTAGAAAAGCAGCTGCCCTGTCAGGTAATAACGTGTGTCTCAGTACACCCTCTTTGTTTTCAATCTCTTAAGCCTCAAAGTCAACCTGGAGCCACAGACAGAACTGCCATTCAAGGCAACATCACACACAAATAATTCATTAATGTGCTGCAGGAAATCACAAATAGTGGACCGGTGGTCCCACAAAGAACTATGGAACCGTGTTCACTCCTGTGACTATCACCAGGACACTCTTCAGATAACATGCTTCCAATTGTTGAAATAAAAGATATGAGAGTCAATAAATCTCAACATTCTGAAAGGTGTCATTGCGGTGACAGGTCAATTGCATGGAATAATTATTTCAAGTAGAAAATCAAGCAGGTTAGCGATAATTGCATTTTGTAATACATACATGCAGTATATCCTCACACACACAAGAAAAATGAGATTCCCCAAGGAAGCATTAGGCTGTGTTTGGGTTTCTTGAGATCAGGAGATGGATATACATTGTTTGAGAAATCAGTATCTTGAAGTAGCATATAAATAACTAATGTATGCTCATTAGGAACTTCCAGAAGTCTTTAAATTGTCCTTTGATGAACACACATGATTACAATGTAGCTAGCTCCTTCTTCTTGTTCAGCTTTCAGCTTTACTATCACTCCTTTGAATATCATGCCTTCGGAAGGCCTTCCTTGACCACCCAGTCTAAAGTAACTCCTTCTTTCTCTTCAACACATTATGTGCTTTAAAAATTGTCAGTAACCCGTCACCTCTTGATATTTTCCTTCTGTTTACTCATGTAATTATTTTCTCTCTTTCCCAGCTAGAATTTCAGCTCGATAATAGCACAATCCACTTTCATTTTCTTCACCATTATACACTTAACATCTTGATTTCCATGTAACAGTGTTTCTTCATATAAGTGTGTGGAAAAATATTTTTAAATTACTTCAAGCCTGGGTGATGTTCCAACTAATGTTGATTAAGGACACATAATGCTTCCCTGACTCTTAGTTAGAACAAATAATTATACCGTTTACTCTTCATAACCATCCTGTGAGGTGAGCATTAACATGGATTCTACAGATGAGAAACCTAAGGTTCAGAACATATTGGAGTTTGTTTTCTTTATACTCTAATGTCCCAGATGGTACATTTCCATACAATCTATCACTTGATTACACATTTGTTGTTGTTTCTAGTGTTTGCTGTATTTGGAACTACATACCCAAGTGTACTTTAAGCTCCTTAATGATAGGGATAGTATCTTCTATTGGTTTTGTCTTCGTAGTAGTGTTCATGACAGTTGTGGGCAGGTAGATGTTGACAGATGGTTTTAAGTGGCTGTGTAGGAAGATGGAAAATGCATCCCCATAACTGGGAGTGGAACGTGATCCTTCGTACAGGTCACAGAATCTCTTCTCATATACTCCAGGGAATGGATCTCTAATTAAGAACTGAGGATCAACTCACATATCTAGTCTGACTTAAAGTTAATATGGAATCATGCAATTCTCTATTCATTGATATTCCTTGAGGAGAGAAAAGCATGTACGGTTGCACTGTATCCCTACCTTTACGTTTGTATATACTTCACTAATTGTTCATATTTCATGCCTGTCCTTGTCCCTACTCCCACTGATATCGAAATCTAAAATAAGCATGCGGTTTCTCTCAAAAAGACTGGTGCGGGAGTTATCTCCTGGAAGCAACATTTTGGTTATATTTCTTAGGGTTTTTTGTTTGTTTTGAGACAGAGTCTCACTCTATTGCCCAGGCTGGCGTGCAGTGGCACAGACACAACTCACTGCAGCCTCGATCTCCTGGGCCCAAGTGGTCTTCCCGCCACTTGTAGCTGGGACTATAGATGCATGCTGCCATGCCTGGCTAATTTTCCTTAGTTTTTGTTGAGATGGGGTCTCGCCATCCTGCCCAGGCTGGTTTCAAACTCTTGGGCTCAAGTTATCCTCATGCCTTGACCTCACAAAGTACTGAAATTACAGGCAGGAGTCACCATGCCCAGCCTTAAGCAAGGCTTAGAAATACAGAAGCCTGGTCTTTAATCAGTAGAATGAAAAGTATTACTAATTTTAAGCCTGTGTTGACGATTCTGGCTTCCTTCCAGTAAACAAGATAGAGAACAATGAAGACTCCAGTCCCTTCTAAATCTAAGACAATGTAGCGCACAAGGCTTGGGTGTAACCGTGATAAAAATAGTTATCATTTACTCAAGTATTGAGAATGTATCAGGCACTTTAGGGCATTGACCTAATCACCCTCCCAAGTATTTTCATGTCTACATTTACAGTCTAGGAAACTGAGGAACAGAGAGGCTGAGTAACTTGTGTAATGTCATGCAGTCAGTTAATGGCGGCTGATGCAAAATTTTGGCAGGAGATGCTGTAATTGCAATGCCTAAAATCAAGGTATGAGCAAGTTCTACTGGGTGTATCTTCCACCTCCAAAATAAATTCAGAATATGTAGATCATATGAATGCAATAAATTTCTTCCCATTTAAACTTGGTCTACATGTGCTTTCTAGCAAATTATGATGAATTAAACATGCTATTGCATGCACTTTTGGTAAGCTTCAAAAGGGAGGTAATTAAGAACAGTTATTACCAGTTGTATAATTCTTGCACATAGTGACATTTAAATACCATGATTGATAAATAAAATGGATGTTACCGTTTGAATAATACTGTCCTTTAAGATTCCTAAATTAATAATATAGGCTCATTATTTTAGGTGATTCTACTGTCATACAAAGCCATGATATATTCCTTTTACATTACATCTGGTATAAGATATGTATAAATTACTGAAAATATAGTTTATCTCCATAAAGTAGTTATATATTCAGTATAATTAATGCATTTCGACTAACTTAGGATTCCTAACCAGTAAAAATTTATTCCTTCTTGCTTTCCTAAAATATAGCTCTCGTTAGCCAGAGGAAATAAACTGGAGGAAACACAGTCTTTAAATCACCCAGTTTAGTAAGGATACTTTCCTTGAACTCCGCCTTTTTAATAGACAATTTCTTCCTTACTTAGAATTCATTATTCATTCCTAGTATTGCTAGTTTTTCTTTTTGCCCTTTAATAAGACAATTTTATCAATTCCAGAGCTGATTATTAAAAGATTACATTGTATTTTTTCCAAAGATTTTTGAATGTGTTACAAAAATGTGAAAGACTTAATTCAAAAGAGGGAAATGGATTCTCTTGGCACAAAAACATGGCACTTGTATACAAATTGTTCATTTGAATCACAAAACCCATAAATATAGGCTGGGTAACATATTTGCACACCAACCAAAATATAACCTGAAACTGTATTATCATACTTCAATTGCCTTATTTAGAACACCATTTTTAAAATATCACACTTAAAATTTTTGTATGTAATAAACTGTATGTATTTGTAATCATGAGACCATATTTAATAGATGACTTACTTGGAAAAGCAAATTAAGCAAAATCCATTATTTATTTTTCTAGTGAAAGAATAGGAAAATCTGGCAAGGGAGTGAGCTGTCAAATACGTAACTCATTTTAAAGTACTATTGGGTTTTCCTTTGTTTACATGACAATAGTAGTCCTCCTCTACAATAGTACAAAATGTTTTTCCCATTTTCAGAATTCCTATTTGAGACTTAGCACTAGCTCCAAAACTACAGTGTGCCTCCCCATGCAACTAAATCTACATCTTCCAATTTACAAATAAAGGGAATGAATAGTGCTGTTAAAATCCACACTTTCAGAGCAGATTCTTTTAGAATAATTTTCTGGTGTATGTTCATAAGTGTTCAGCATGTGCTTAATATTTATATTTTATGAGTTGATTATTTTATTTATACATCAAGCATGGCACATTCGTCAGGAGAGCAAAGCAATGTGGCAAATGGACCATTTGTCATTTGGATCTGACGAATTATTAAATCTTATCAATTTGTCCAGTTTCAACTTATCTAGGAATATACGAAAGCCTGATTTCAGAGACATGTTTTAAATGCATGTATTTTCCATACAGAAAATTGTATCATTTGGTGCGAAAGAAAAGAGATTTTTATTTTAGAAAGGCATTATTTCTAGCTTAGAAATGACCAGAAGAGGTTTTGCACAGTTTTTGTGTTTATAAAGTCACATTAATGAGTGTTGATAGAAATAAACAGATAAATCAATTGATTAATCTATGACTTGTAACATAAAGTGGATGATTGATGCCAGATCAACTTAAAAGGATTTGATATTCTCTTAGAAAAATTTATGCACAGCTTTCAATTAATGCTACATTATTTTGTATATTCTGACATATTCATTTGTATTGCTCCCCAGGAATTTAATGAGGGCAGGTTTTTCCTCTCTCCATAGACCTCAAGGCCTTCAAAACTAAGGAATCCATCTCTTCACTCCCAAGGTATTTAATTCTGTGCTCTTAACACAGTAGGAAATAAATTCTTGTTAAGTAAGGTAAATCTGTATGAATAGACCTTTGACAACTGTTAAGGTATTCTCTCATTCATGAAGGGTTCAAGCATTTTCAAGAAATATTTTCCATTCAATATATTCAATATGTTTGTAAAATCTGTCATTTAGGTTTTCAATGACTATGCATATGAGAATTTGAGTATGGTCTTCAAATTGGTGTTAAGGTGACAATATTGGTGTAACTATTTTAGAAAAGATAAATTGTAAATGATGCTAATTCCAAAGATTGATGGAGTGCACCTATGTGCCAGGGACAGTACTAGATATGTAAGTAGCTTACAGTGTAACGGTGGGGACATAATTCCAAAATCAAATTATTCCAATATATTACACTGTCTCGGCCGAGTTTTCTCCAAAAATTATAGCCTTGGGTAAAGGTCTGAATATTAGCAAGTTATATGGGAATATGATCTCAGGAAGCAGAAGTATAGAATGGGGAAAGTGAACATGCTGGGATTATCTGAGGAGCCTTACAAAGAGCATTTCAGAACTCAGCCCCAACAATAAAAAAGGAGAAGTATTTATCTGTCAGCTCCAGTTACACATCAGTCAAGGGTGATTCCCCTGGCATTAGTTTCAGAAAAATTCAGGTTGCATGTACATGAGTGTTGGCAGGTTCTCATAGTCATCCCACATTAAGGCAACAGAGAAGCCAGGGGCAGCAAATGGTCAGTGAATGAGAGGTAAGAATCGCTGGCCTAAAGTGAAGTACTGCGGAGCTGCACATGCACGACGCGAGACAAACATTTGTTGGGTTCTCTCATTCTTGTTGGAACATGGTCTGAATGACAATGTGGAGTGAGAGGATACTGAAGTGTCCAATACATAAGGTAAATGTGAAGATCAAAGGCAGTGTCGAAGCAAAGAGGAGCAACCTTTTTAGCCAAACCTGAGCTTTAGGGAATACTTCTGAGATAATATTATGCCTGGGTTAAAAATAAAATAAAATGTAAGATGATATTAGATGCTAAGAATGGAATTGGACCCTAAGGATTGTGGTTGAGGATATAAGCCTTTAAGTACCCTAAGCTACAAATTCAAAACCACCAGCTACCTCTCCATGGGACTTACTGAAATGAGAGCAATTTCACAGTACCAAAGTCACTCCCCTCTTTGTCCACATAAGAGGAATGTGTTACCTCTTGGTAAAGTATGATGTTCATGAAGAGAGGTCATTTACTCCTTTAAAATCCCTGTGGAAGAGTAGTGCTTTCATCTTTCAAACCAAGAGGCAAGAGCCCAAAAGAGTCACTTGGCTGGGTATGTTTTGGGTCACTGTATCTGAAAAGAGGATTAGGGGAGATTTCATGGTGGGTACTTCTAGAAGTGAAGTCCCACAAGATGCTCTGGCTCTCAAATGGAACGGTCCTTTGAATTAAGCTTCCTCATTGGATCTGATTTTTGAGGACATTCCTCATTTTCCTACTCTCCTAGCAATGCTTTTCAAAAGTCTTAAAACACAAATCATGACGAACAATAGCTTTGTACATTAAATATAACATCATTTATTTCACCTTCTTAAATACTTTTTCAGTCCTGACAGAGACCACAATTAATTTGGAGCTTCTCATTTATTATTGTTTTGGACATTTGACTACAATACAATAAAAAATAACAAAATTTAATATATTTTTAAAAGATTCCACTTGCTTGAAGTATAGATGCTGATTTTTCTATAAACTAGTTAACCTGTTTCTCCCAGAAATGATCACAATGCAACCACACTAACGACGACAAATCCTTCAGATTAAAGATTTACTGAACATTCCAGGTCATGTTCAGTGACTGATCGTGTTTATGGTTTTATGTGGATCTGACCTATTCTTTAAATATTATAAAATTGTCAAACTATTTTAGATTTTTTTTTGTATATTTTATCACACTTTAGGTTCTGGGGTACATGTGCAAATCATGCAGGATTGTTGCATAGGTAAATACATGGCAATGTGGTTTTCTGCGTCCATCCCCCAGTCACCTATATCTGGCATTTCTCCCCATGTTATCCCTCCCTAACTCCCCAACCCCTGTTGTCCCTTCTCTATCCCCCTCAACAGACCTCAGTGTGTGATGCTCCCCTCCCTGTGTCCATGTGTTCTCATTGTTCAACACCTGCCTATGAGTGAGAACATGCAGTGTTTGATTTTCTGTTCTTGTTTCAGTTTGCTGAGAATTATGGTTTCCAGGTTCATCCATGTCCCTACAAAGGACAGGAACTCATCGTTTTTTATGGCTGCATAGTATTCCATGGTGTATATGTACCACATTTTCCTTGTCCAGTCTATCATCGATGGGCATTTGCATGGGTTCCAGGTCTCTGCTATTGTAAACAGTGCTGCAATGAACATATGTGTGCATGTGTCTTTATAATAGAATGATTTATAATCCTTTGGCTATATACCCAGTAATGGGATTGGTGGGTCAAACGGAATTTCTGTTTCTAGATCCTTGAGGAATTGCCACTCTGTCTTCCACAATGGTTGAACTAATTTACACTCCCACTAACAGTGTAAAAGTGTTCCTATTTCTCCACATCCTCTCCAGCATCTGTTGTCTCCAGATTTTTTAATGATCACCATTCTAACTGGCATGAGATGGTATCTCAATGTGGTTTTGATTTGCATTTCTCTAATGACCAGTG